>JAQPPZ010002483.1:0-126511 GCA_028583015.1 Wollemia nobilis | reverse complement strand
TAGAGATTCTAAATTTATTGGTAGTATGTCCTCTCCTTCATAAATATAAGAATAGAGTGGTGTCTTAAAAGCCTTTCAAATCTTATCCAATCAGTCTATAAGACTTGATCCAGTAGCAAATACCAACTTTTGGGGTCATTTCCAATGTTTCTCTTGATGATATTCAAAATATTTTTATAGGTGGATTCTACTAGACGTTGTAAATTTCCTTGAGGATAGTAACAAATATTCTGGCATATTTTGTATTCCCTTTCCAAATCTGAAGTCTTTGCTTTTATAGAATATTTGGTATTATTTGAGACTATGGTGGCTGGAATTTAGAATCTAGGGATTAGTGCTTCAAGAAATTTAATCATCATATCTTGCTTAGGATTCTTGGTAGCTTCTTGTTTCATAAGAGCCTCAATTTTTGGCTAAGGCTAAGAAAAGTCTCATCCCAACTTGTAAATGATCTTTATTTTAATACAAGTTTTTTTAAATTATTTTTCATTTATTTTAATACAAGTTTTTTCAAATTATTTTTGAAAAAACATCTAAACTATATAAATAGTATCATGCATCCTTTAACCAAACATTCCTATCTATCATGAGCAGGATCCTTCATTCTCGTGGTCGCCTCATACACCAAAATGTTTACAACCTCTGATCTCTGCTCCTCACCAACGCCCTAAAACTCAACAACACAACGGTGAATTCCACTACCTACCTAATATAAGAAAAATAGGCAAAATCATCTTTTATTTACTTGTAGATTCTTAAGAATACGTCTCGTTCCAAATTTTCTCTGTGCCGCTAAAAACTTGTGTGGATCGTTTGATGGAAAATGCTGAGAGAAAATGCACTCTTGATGACATTTCTTATGGTGCAACTTGCACGCTGCGCATGCCGATGGTGGGGTCTTTCATTTCGGCATATCTGTCGTCTAAATTTGAGTGAAGTGCCTAATGAACAGCGCTGCCTATCATATTATACAAATGATTTCTAGGAGAGACGTGGCTATTGTGTGTGAATAATTTCATCCATTGGGAAAGGTTTGGCGTTGTAAGTGTTCGATTGTCAAAGTCAGCGTCGAAATTCTGATGAAGAAAACTACTCCGATCAAAATATCTGCAATTTTCTATTCATTTTTTGAGTCTTTTCTCTACATCGTTCAAGCGTCTTCGTCGCTATGGTTGTGAATTGACTATAATATGTTAGAATCCATATCAAATACGAATTCATAAAATCAATGTAGTACGAAGGCAGAACAGTAGTTATAGTGATTGCTATCCAAAGGAGACGTTGCTGATTGTCCTATATAGGAAACAAAATATCAATGCAAGTTCCAAGCATGTAACACGCAAAATACGTACGGTTGTGTGAAATATCCTTCTATAGAAGGAAATATCACTGTCGATGAATTCGGTACCTTCCTGAGATCCTGGTTGTCCTTAGATTCAATTTGATAAGTCTCGTTGCACGCATACTACACAAATGTATAGAATGACCTCATCAGACGACCTTTTGTCTCTCGACAAATTTGGAATCTAACGAGACTTCTATAAGGTGGCTTCATTTCTAGGTCTTGAGGCTTACATATACACATAGTCTACAAATCCACATTGTAGACTGAGTATTCCCATACTAGTTAATACACGGCGTGTCCTTGCAAAAGACTCAACGCAGGGAAGCTCTGTCAACACGAACCTGAGTGGAAAAATGTGAGAAGAGCATTATACCTCTAGTGACTACTTTTTTTTTAAACAACGGATCATATTGCTTTCAATAGCATTAAATCATGTAGTTATTTAGAGTCATGGTAGTTTAGGGTTGGTATCTTCATCATCAAGATGGTGCTCAGCTTAGGTTGGTCTCACAAATGGTTAAGCTATGGGGGTAGATTAAATGCCATGCCAATTTATAAATTTTATATCCTTTCTGCCCTACATACCATATGGAAAGAGTTGGACAAGATGGCTAGAAAATTTTTATGGGAAGGAGTAAAAGGAGATAGGAAATGGGCCTTAGTAGGTTGGGATAAAGTAAGCCAACCCAAGGTAAAAGGAGGTTTGGTACTAAGAAGATCAAAATTAAATAATAAAACTTTGGCTGGAAAACTTTACTAGAGGTGGATTTCCCAACCAACTTCTTTGTTTAGTATAATATTAAATAATAAATATTTGGTATAGGTAAACCCAAATGAGGTGGGTTGTTTCTCTTTGGATGGTAATGGATCCTTAGTGTGGTAGACTCTCAAGTTAGGATCTTAGGTAGTAAAATATGGATTATTTTGGAAAGTGGGGAGAGGAGAGAAGACACAATTTTGGATAGGTTCATGGGATCAATACCCACCTATCATTGTTGAATTTATTGAACTAAAACCAATAAAAACAACCATATAAACCAAGGGGTGGGTTAAAATAGAAATTTATTTCAACACTAGTCATCTAGGGGATTATAAGTTTAATTAGTTTAAGAATTTGGATGAGTGGCCAATTTCAGTCCCTCCGGATTTGACACCCAACATGACTAAAATATTCTCAAAAATATTTCTCACAGGTAGAGATGAGGAGGATGAATTAGCTTGGGGCTATGGGAGCCTTGGTGTCTACATAGTGAAGTATGGATATGATAAGGTCATTCGAGAGTCTCCTCCTCATACATATCAGGTTGAGGATTGGAGAAAGATTTGACAGTCCAAGGGTTGTCCAAAAGTAAACTTTTTTGCATGGCTGTTAATGCATAATGGAATTCTTACTTTTGATAATATTAGATGTAGGGGAATCATTGGTTCATATCAATATGTTTTATACTACAAGAGTGAGGAAATAGCTGATCACTTGATGTTTGAGTACTCATTCATGCACCAGATCTGGAAGAGATGGTTTTTATATTATAAAATTCAAGTTAATGGTGATTTGAATCAGATTAATATTTGGGAAATATGGAAGAGGGGTAGATTTAAATCTAAAGCTCTTTGTATTGGTTGGGATATTGGATTAAAATTCATTTGGTGGCAAGTGTGGTTGGAGAGAAATACCAAATTTTTTAGAGAAACTTTTCTTCTTTAGATGGAGTTTGGTAGGTCATTTGGAACAAAGTCACAGAAACTATGGTAATCTATGCTAAAGAGGAAACTCAGGTTGTTATTGGGGAAATGGATAAGGAAGTTGAAGTGCAAGAGGAGCAGGACAGAGCTAGTTGAAAACCATACCCAAAAGGTTGGAATAAAATTAATACTGATGGAGCTACAAAAGGAAATCCGGGTAGAGTTGGAATTGGAGTGGTTTGCTGAAATCATGTTGGAACAATGCTCTATTGGGAACTGCAAGGCTTGGAAAGAGCCACAAAAAATGAAGCAAAAGCCTTAGCTATAAAATATGCTTCTATTTGGGTAGTAAAACAAGGTCACAGGAGGATAATCCTAGAATTAGATTCTCAAATAATGGTTGGAGCTCTAGATTGCATGAGGAACTTTGCTTTGAAAACATGGAGGTTGAGGATTCTTGTCACTCAAATTAAGGAATTATGGAGGGAATTAGATGATGTGATTCCAGTTTATGTGAGTAGAGATCTAAATAAAGTGGTAGACTTCCTGGCTAAGATAGGTACTGAGAAGGAGGTAGGGGTTCGGTGGCATAGTGACATGGCTATTTAGGATGATATGATTAGGCGGGTTGGTGAACAAATCCAGTACATAGCTAATTTGGATAACCATTCTAGAAATACTGTGTAGGAGATTTATGCTTCAATGTAGATCTTTTTTTATAGTTTTAAACAGGTGAATAATCATTGTAGAAATATGGTTTAAAAGATTTGGCTCCTATGCAAATCTTATTTTACTATTGTAAACGTGTGTTCTCTTTAGCTAAGGCTAGAAAAAGTCTCATCCCAACTTGTAAATGATCTTTGTTTTAATACAAGTTTTTCAAATTATTTTTCAAAAAAACATCTAAACTATATAAATAGTATCATGCATCCTTTAACCAAACATTCCTATCTACATTAGAACAATAAAGTAATATAATGCTTTACACATAAAATAGAGGTTGCATTACATTATTAAAATAGAAACATTATATTTTGTGCAAACTAAAAGGAGAAAGCAGCATGGACCTAAGATACTGTCCAGAGCACATATAAGATTTGTATTTATTTTTTTAATTGAATTTGATTTCCTCTAATCAGGAGGAGCGGATTTCATGGGGAATTTCAATGTTATATGACGTAAACATAGTCCAAACTAAAGAGAATTTCATAGCTTCCATAGTGACTCCAATGATTGCAGGGAATATTGGGTTTGTTGTAACGCAGTGATTGTTGGATCCAAGTCATCTCTAATTCCACAATCATGCAAAAAAAATGGATTAGAGATTCTCGTGTTTTGTGCACATATTCTCAAGCTGTGATCATGTGGCTACCAGTTGCGATCGTGTTCGAAAGAAAATTCCACAGTGGTGGGAAGAAGGTCACCCAACATATGGGACAACAATGATTAGATTCCATAAGCAACTTCATTATGTCAAAGATCAACTGAAACAATGGAGGTGAGCTAACAAGACTTACTTCTAGGTCCAAAGAGCTCCATTGGTGGCCAGATGAGATGAGGTTCAAAACACTTAAGATAAGGAACAATTACAAAGCAGCTCAAAGAAGAGGATGATGCATTGTGTAAAGCGATTGAGGACATTGACAACCAAGAGGAGACCTACTAGAAATAGAGAGCAAGAACCACTTGGTTATTAGAAGGTGATAAAAATACCAAAATTTTCCATCAGGCTTCTTGTGCTAGGAGACAAATGAACAAAATGGAATGTCTTCAAGATGAGAACAGATACTCCTTTGATACAATTCCAGGTATGCATTTCCATTCAATGGATTATTTTTCTAAACTATTTAAGGAAAGTATGGTGCAAGATGAAGAGGCTCAAAAAGAAGTTATTGTTGTCATACCCTCTGTTATATCTGAAGAAGAAAATCATGCCCTACTTAAACCCATTGATAGAGAGGAACTGAAAAATGTAGTCTTTCAAATGGGCACTGAAAAAACACCAGGTCTAGATGGCTTTCCAATTGAATTTTTTCAGGCCTTCTAGGATAACTTGGAGGAGGATGTAATGACTATTATATAGGAGTCCAAAGGTAGTAAAATAATGCTTAAAGCATTAAATCATACTTTCATTACCTTAATTACAAAGGTAATGGTTGAGCGACTAAAACCTCTTTTACATAGCATTATCTCCTCAGAGCAAGGGGTTTTTGTAGAGGGTAGGCAGATCTTGGATGGTGTGGTTCTAGCTCAAGAGGTAATCCATTAAATGCAAACATTTGGTAATAGAGGAATATTTATAAAATTAGATATTTCAAAGGCCTATGATAGGGTGGAGTAGAGCTTCTTGTCAAAGATGATGGCAGCCTTTGGTTTCTCTCAGTATTGGATAGAATGGGTTATGAGTTATGTTTCTACTTCGACATACTCAGTGTTTATCAAGGGTCTTCCCTCACAACTGTTTGGAGCTACTCGAGGCCTTCGTCAAGGAGATCCTTGCTCTCCCTATATTTTTCTCATATTGGATGAAGGATTGGGTAGACTCATATTGAGGAGAAGACAACAAGGTTTGCTAACAGGTATCAAGGTGGGTGAGGAAGTTTTGACTCACCTACAATTTGTGGATGACACAGGATTGGTGGGAGTGGCCAACTTTAGGGAAGCAAGAATTATTAGAGATACACTTAATGTCTACCTTAGGGCTACAAACCAAGTCATCAATGATAAAAAATCCAAAGTGGTATTTTTTAATCTTGATCAAAGGCTTCAGGATAAAATTTTAGAGATATTGGGATTCACAAGGACTTCTCTCCTAATGGTATACTTGGGGGTCCCTTTGCATTTTAAAAAACTAAAAATAGATATATGGAGGAATATTTTAGATTTTATGAAGGACAAAATTAATCATTGGTCTCACAAATGGTTAAGCTATGAGGGTAGATTAAATTTTTTACAGTCAGTCATTCAGGCCATGCCAATTTATAAATTTTCTATCCTTGCTACCCCACATACCATATGGAAAGAGTTGGACAAGATGGCTAGAACATTTTTATGGGAAGGAGTAAAAGGAGAGAGGAAATGGGCCTTAGTAGGTTGGGAGAAAGTAATCCAACCCAAGGTAAAAGGAGGTTTGGAACTAAGAAGATCAAATTTAAATAATAAAGCTTTGGTTGGAAAGCTTTACTGGAGGTGGATTTCCCAACCAACTTCTTTATTTAGTAGAATATTAACTAGTAAATATTTGGGACAGGTAAACCCAAATGAGGTGGGTCATTTTCCTTTGGATGGTAATGTATCCTTAGTGTGGCAGGCTCTCAAGTTAGGTTCTCAGGTAGTAAAATATGGATTATTTTGGAAAGTGGGGAGAGGAGAGAAGACACAATTTTGGATAGATTCATGGGATCAATACCCACCTATCATTGTTGAATTTCTTGAACTACAACCAATAAAAACAACCATAGAAACCAAGGCGTGGGTTCAAATAGAAAGTTATTTCAACACTAGTCAGTTGGGGGATTATATGTTTAAGTAGTTTAAGAATTTGGATGAGTGGCCAATTTCAATCCCTTTGGATTTGACACCCATCATGACTAAAATCTTGGTAGAAAGATTTCTCACAGGTAGAGATGAGGAGGATGAATTAACTTGGGGCTATGGGAGCCTTGGTGTCTACACAGTGAAGGATGGATATGATAAGATCATTTCAGAGCCTCCTCCTCATACATATCAAGTTGAGGATTGGAGAAATATTTGGTAGTCCAAGGGTTGGCCGAAAGTAAACTTTTTTACCTGGCAATTCATGCATGATGGAATTCTTACTTTTGATAATATCAGATGCAGGGGAATCATTGGTCCATCTCAAAGTGTTTTATGCTACAAGAATGAGGAAATAGTTTATCACTTGATGTTTGAGTGCCCATTCATGCACCAGATCTAGGAGAGATGGTTTTTATATTATAAAATTCAAGTTAATGGTGATTTGAATCGGATTAATATTTGGGAAATATGGAAGAGGGGTAGATTTAAATCTAAAGCTCTTTGTATTGTTTGGGATCTTGGATTAAACTTCATTTGGTGGTAAGTGTGGTTGGAGAGAAATACCAAAATTTTTAGAGAAAATTTTTCTTCTTTAGATGGAGTTTGGCAGGTCATTTGGAGCAAAGTCACGAAAACTATGGCAGTCTATGCTAAAGAGAAAACTCAGGTTGTTATTGGGGTAATGGATAAGGAAGTTGAAGTGCACGAGGGGAAGGACAAAGCTAGTTGGAAACTATACCCAGAAGGTTAGATTAAAATTAATACTGATGGAGCTGCAAAAGGCAATCCGAGTAGAGTCAAAATTGGAGTGGTTTGCTGGAATCATGTTGGAACAGTGCTCTATTGGGAACTGCAAGACTTGAGAAGAGCCACAAACAATGAAGCATAAGCCTTAGCTATCAAATCTGCTTCTATTTGGGTTGTAAAACAAAGTCACAAGAGGATAATCCTAGAATTAAATTCTCAAATAATGGTTGGAGCTCTAGATTGCATGAGGAACTTTGCTTTGAAAACATGGAGGTTGAGGATTCTTGTCACTCAAATTAAGGAATTATGGAGGGAATTAGATGATGTGATTCCAGTTTATGTGAGTAGAGATCTAAATAAGTGGTAGACTTCCTGGCTAAGATGGGTACTAAGAAGGAGGTAGGGGTTCGGTGCCACAATGACATGGCTATTGAGGATGAGATGATTAGGCAGGTTGGTGAACAAATCCAGTACATAGCTAATTTGGATAACCATTCCAAAAATACTGTTTAGGAGATTTGTGCTTCAATGTAGATCTTCTTTTATAGTTGTAAATAGGAGAACAATCATTGTAGAAATATGGTTTAAGAGATTTGGCTCCAATGCAAATCTTCTTTTACTGTTGTAAACGTGTGTTCTCTTTGGCTAAGGCTAAGAAAAGTCTCATCCCAAATTGTAAATAATCTTTGTTTTAATACAAATTATTTTTGAAAAAACATTTAAACTATATAAATAGTATCATGCATCCTTTAACCAAACATTCCTATCTATCATGAACAGGATCCTTCATTCTCGCGGTCGCCTCATACATCAAACTGTTTACAGCCCCTGATTTCTGCTCCTCACCAACGCCCTGAAACTCAACAACACAACGGTGAATTCCACTACCTACCTAATATAAGCAAAATAGGCAAAATCATCTTTTAATTACTTGTAGATTCTTAAGAATACGTCTCGTTCCAAATATTCTCTGCGCCGCTAAAAACTTATGTGGATCGTTTGATGGAAAATGCTGAGAGAAAATGCACTCTTGATGACATTTCTTATGCTGCAACTTGCACGCTGCGCATGCCGATGGTGGGGTCTTTCATTTCGGCATATCTGTCGTCTAAATTTGAGTGAAGTGCCTAATGAACAGCGCTGCCTATCATATTATACAAATGATTTCTAGGAGAGCCGTGGCTATTGCGTGTGAATACTTTCATCCACTGGGAAAGGTCTGGCGTGGTAAGTCTTCGATTGTCAAAGTCAGCGTCGAAATTCTGATGAGGAAAACTACTCCGATCAAAATATCTGCAATTTCCTATTCATTTTTCGAGTCTTCGCTCTACATCGTTCAAGCGTCTTCGTCGCTATGGTTGTGAATTGACTATAATATGTTAGAATCCATATCAAATACGAATTCATAAAATCAATGCAGTACGAAGGCAGAACAGTCGTTATAGTGATTGCTATCCAAAGGAGACGTTGCTGATTGTCCTATATAGGAAACAAAATATCAATGCAAGTTCCAAGCATGTAACACGCAAAACGCGTACGGCTGTGTGAAATCTCCTTCTATAGAAGGAAATATCACTGTCGATGAATTCGGTACCTTCCTGAGATCCTGGTTGTCCTTAGATTCAAGTTGATAAGTCTCGTGGCACGCGTACTACACAAACGTATAGAATGACCTCATCAGACGACCTTTTGTCTCTCGACAAATTTGGAATCTAACAAGACTTCTATAAGGTGGCTTCATTTCCAGGTCCTGAGGCTTACATATACACATACTCAGTCTACAAATCCACATTGTAGACTGAGTATTCCCGTACTAGTGAATACGCGGCGTGTCCCTGCAAAAGACTCAGCGCAGGGAAGCTCTGTCAACGCGAACCTGAGTGGAAAAATGTGGGAAGAGCATTATACCTCCAGTAACTACTTTTTTTTTAAACAACTGATCATATTGCTTTCAATAGCATTAAATCATGGTGTTATTTAGAGTCATGGTAGTGGGAAGAGCATTATACCTCCAGTAACTACTTTTTTTTTAAACAACTGATCATATTGCTTTCAATAGCATTAAATCCTGGTGTTATTTAGAGTCATGGTAGTTTAGGGTTGGTATCTTCATCATCAAGATGGTGCTCAGTTTAGGTTGGTCTCACAAATGGTTAAGCTATGGGGGTAGATTAAATTTTTTAGCTTAGGGTTGATACCAATGCCTAGCTGACTCAGGTCAGACTACTAGATATTCGGAAACCTAAATGCCCAAAGTCTTACAGTCACACTACTACATGTCCAGAAATCTAAATACTTAAAATCTTACTAATCCACTAACCCTTGCAATATATATAAAACAACTGTAAATAGGTGGAAGATAATAGTAGGTTAATAGTATTATTCACTTTGACATTACAAATATTATTTTAAAGTTATTTTTAATATTAAAATATAATTAATTAAAAATATAATATTTATTTTTATGATAATAATATAAATTTATTATTATTTTTAATTATAAATAATTATTATTGAAACTTACTATATTATATATTTTTTTAATAAAAGTTCATTTATACACAACACATTATATTGTAACTTGAAGATGTATTGTTCATCTAATTTTTTATTCTTTGAAATTTTAAATTACATTTAGTACTTAGCATAGCAGTCTTTGAGATTTTTGATTATATGTTTTTTAAAGGTTCTATATTGAAACTTCATCTCGAAAACTCAACCAATTTTAAACTCCACCTATCACCTAGGATGGATAATAGATCCACTTCAATCTATTATTGGATCTACTTTTGATTTTTCTGGTATTAATATAAACAATAAAATAAGATGCATACTACTAGAAATTTAATTATAATAATCATGAATGCTTTATAATTTAATAAAATGGATATGATGTGGAAATGAAAAAGTTCACTTGCATTAACTTAATTTGTTTTCAGATAAAGAAGATTAATGAAACATATTTTAATGGTTATAATGTTATATTTCTTTACTTTATCATTTAAAAAGTTATTTTTTTACTAAATTGAATGGTTGCATGCTTATTTGCTGAACTCGGAAGAAGGTTCTGACTTGCCCATAAGTCCTTAGGAGGTTTGAATTTTATGAAATTTGTGTGCTCTCCTCGTATAGAAAGAAATAATGTTTTGGCTAATTTACAGTATTCTCTAGTTGATTTTCCTCACACTACGAGGAACTCATTCTTTTGCAGGTTTTCTGGCTACTTTTCGTCACACTACGAGGCACTCATTCTTTTGCAGGTTTTCTTTTATTAAGTGGTTTTTTATCATTTTAACACTCGTGTTTGTATTGTTTGATTATATTTGATTTATTTTTTCACAGCAATGTTTACTTTATTCTTTATTTGAGTAATTAAGCAAAGAATATCGTGTTTTTTTAAGAAAGATTTTCTATGAATAAGCCATTCAAAAGTTGTTATCGATTATAACATATGAGTGGCAAGCGTTGATGATTCACGATAGTCCCAAGGATATTGCAATTTGCATCAATCATTAATAAAATAAATAAATAAATATACATTTTAAAGTCAGCTTGTAGACATTTTTAGACCTGTTTATCTACTGGAGAAGATTAGTAGAAAATAGATCATACAATAACATTTTTTGGGTGATTAAGAAGAATAAATATAGAATTATTAATATTTTAAATCTGATGATTTATAATTACATTAGAGTTAAAATGTGAGGAAGGAATAAGAAATTTAGCTATATGTTTTCAAGAATTGATATTTAAAATTTAAAAGAATTAATGAAAAGTGTTTTTTCTTTCCTTCATGTCATTGAATTGTTGTTTTTTTGGTTTTTATATTGTTTGCTATAATAATTTATTGAACCATGCCAATTTTCTAACAAATCTAGAAAACCATGAGAGGAGAAGTAAATAGAATTCCGTACATAGGACTGCCACAGAAGGAACAACAACAGGTAAAATTATCAAAGAAGAGGATGACTTTAAGGGGAGTAAATATTGGTAGCAAAGAAGGACCTAATGCTACTAATAAGACAAGTATAATAGATGAGATAGTGGATCTATAAAGCAATATATAAACTATTTTAAAAGTAATGGAAGAAGATAAAAGAACTGGCTTCATTGCATGTGGGGGTGTGAGAGATGAAGAAGAACCAAAAGGTGAAAGGATTCTTTTATCCCAATAATATAGAAATGAGATATATTCAAATGAAAATAGATTTATCAAGGCCATTTTGAATCTTAGAAAAAGTACTAAAATAGAAGTATCAATCTATTCTAGCATGGTATATCCAAATGAGCTTATCTCTTGGATCACTAAGATGGAAAAATATTTTAAATTTAGAGAAATGAGATATCTTAAGTAAATAAAGATCACACAATCTAGACTAAAAACAAATTCTTTCTTTCTGGTAAAAAATGTAAAATAAGTAAAATAAGAAAGGTATATATATAATCAAAAAAAGAAATATGGTGAGTTAAAATGTAAACTCATTCTCATTAATTACTAGAGCAACCTATTGAAAAAATCTATAATTTAAGGTATGGACAGTTGAATATAAAGGATTAGAAAAAGTTATTTTACAACATCATGAGTTGAGGTGTTTATAATGAAGTGAAGAATGAAAAGATAATAATGTATCTTAATAGACAATGGATGAGCATTCAAGATGAGATTAACATGTTAAAATTGTATGTAGTGAAGGAATCCTACTAATATGCTATGAGAACAAAGAAAAAATTATCTCAAAAATGTCAATGCTCAAGAGATAGAAGAAGATTTCACAAAGAGATAAAATCAACAAGGTACTAGAATAGGATAAAGTTGAAAAGGTGCTAAATCAATTCTCACATAAGCATAAAATCCTCCATATATTAAATAAAATTACAATAGGGGATGAGAAAATTACAATTTATGAAGAGTAAGATCATATAATTATTGTTGTTTTTAATGTTATAAAGCAATTTGTATGGCCTTAGAACACCCTTAATATTGAATGGTATAACCATATAAGTGGTGCAAGTAAAAGATTCAATGGTATCAATTATTTATATTAAAAATACCAAGCAATAAGACAACTAAATATTGAGGAAGAATGTTTAATCCTAGACAACGATAAACAACTGGATAATTGCTCTAGAAAATCCTTAAAATCATTGGGTAAATGTTATAAAGCAACAAAAAATAGTGGTAGTACTAATAATTTAGTATCAAGTAAAATGGCAAGAAACCCTAGACTATAAATGCAGAGTATTCTAATCATTATAAGATGTCATCACTTGATAAGGTCATCTATTTATTTAGATTAATAGTATTTAGTTAATGTTTAGATTGAATCAAGTATAAGGATGCAATTTGGTGTGATGTAATACTCATTGATGTTTGTCATGTCTCTTTGTGTCAAATAATTAGAAAATGATTGGAAGGTTATTTCATTATGGAAGATAAAATACTATAATAATTAAGAAGACTTGGAATCAATATACTTTAAATTCTTTGAAGAAAAAAGAAGGTAGAACAATCAAATATGCCCTAGTTAATTTACTATAAACTAAAGAGTTAGTGAGGATAACATCAAAGATAAAAAAATATAATGCCATGTTAAAAAAAAATTATTACAAAGATCTAGGTGTGATGCATAAGTGTAGCACATAACATAATGCTTTTAGAGGATTAGCAAGGGTAATTTATGGAATCAAGTACATTAAATTAATTTACTATAGATTATTGGTGAGGGCAACCAATACAAAGGATTCCAAAGTAGAGGAATCAAGAGATAAATAGTCTGCTATAGAAGAGTAACGAGTGCAACCAGTCCATCAATGGGTTTAGTTACATTTACCAAGTGGAGTTACTTATATTTACCAATGTTTATGATATATTAGGTCAAGTTGGTGATAATAGTGAAGTTATTTTAATTAGGACTATAGGTGAAGTTGGAGCTATGCTTCATGAAATGGAAATATTAGTCATCCATGACAAAGCATGAGGTCACTTAAAAAGTCAAATTATCATGCAAAAAGATAAAAGTGAAGGAGAATTTGCAAATTACAAATTCTAGGATCTATAGAGTACAATGGGAGGATTTTATGCTTCTTAGAGTGGAGGAAGATTTAATTTGTTTTACAATATTGATATATTTAGATAGGTGGAATAGCAAAAGGTTCATTTAGAGTGTATCAATGCTTCAAATCCTTACCATGAATATGACAAATATTGCTTTCAAAAAATTCCTAAAACAAAATAACACCAAGAGAAAGAAGATACAAGAATGAGTGTGAGACAAAATGGAGTGTAAACTAGGAGAGAGTACAAGCTAGGAGGAAATATGAGCTGAGAGCAAGTACAATACAAGAGAGAATACGAGCCAAGAGGGAGTGCAAGTTAGGAGTGATACCCAACACCACTAGGTACTATAGAAGGAAAGTCATATTGGGAATCCCTAATGAGAAGTGAGGATTCCCTAGTTGTAATTATGGATGCCCAAGTTGAAGATAATTGGAAGAGCAAATATATGGTAATTTTGATACAATTAGTAGATGTTGCACCAAAAGTGACAATCACAGATGATATGATTGATCATGATAATGGTTTTGAAAAGCAAGGGGTTAATATGTAACTTCCATAAATCCTATCCAATGTTTTTGGAGATTCAATATTATATCAAGTGGATGTGGGGATTGAATACAAATTACTCTGAGTTTTATTCCTAAATATTTTTCCTTGTCATATTTTCTAATTTATAAATAAGGGATAAAATATTGAGTGGTGGCACATGGTCTAGAGGGAGAGATGTCTTTTATTTAAGATCATGGCATGAAACATTTTATACAAAGACAAAAACTATTAAGAAGATTATGGTTTGGGTTACGCTTTTTGGACTTCCATATCTTCTTATACATAAGGATGTTTTGAAGAATATTGGAAATACCCTAGGATAATTCATCAAGGACTAACTATTAAGGAGTGAAAGCATGCTATATACACCAAAATATATGTTTCTATGGATATTTTAAAATCTTAGTTGTAATCCATTAATATTAAATATGAATAAAGAGAATAGGATCAACAAGTGGATTATAAAAACATCACATTTCATTACTACAATTATTATGATAATGGCCACTAGGAAAGTGTTTACAAAGTGAAAACTATGAAAAAAGAGATATAAAAGTTTGATCATAAGATAAAATTCAAGGCAAAGAAAGGAAAATTTAAGGTATATTAGATTAAGGATATTCCACCCCTAAGGAATGGGTAAAGAAACCCTATCTACAATATGTTATGAAAAATTCCACCACAACTCACTTGGAACAACAATTGGAAGAAACAAACAAGAATATAAGGGATGAGAAAGTACAATATGTAAGTTAAATTTTAGAAGGAATTAATGTTGCAAAGGTAAATGTGGAGGAAAATCCTAACACAAAGACAATAGAAGAGGTCAAGATATTTCTAGTTAAATCATCTTCACTTTCCTCAAGTAGTATAGAATCCTCTCTAGATAATAAAAGTGAAAGTGTTATAGAGGTGATATGTTGCACTTTAGGGTTTAAATAACAACATAATAAAGAAATGAATATGGAGGAATTATGTAATAATTTAGGAATTATATGGTAGAATAAGAAGGTAATTGCTTTGTAATAGCATCCTTGCACTTTAGGGTTTTCAGGGAAATATAAAGAAGAATGTGTTTTTGAGTTTCTAGTCAATTTAAAGAATTTTAATATTATGAAAGACTAATTATTTAATTTTGGTTTTATGATATATCACAATAAATTGAATATGGATTTGAATAAGGTAAAATCCATAAAAGAGTGGCCTACTCGAAAATGCACTTTTGATTCAGAAGTTTCCATGGTTTTCTAAGCTTCTGTATAGAGATTACTCAAGCATTTAATGGGATATTTTTGCTAATCACATAAAACATAATGGGGGAAAATAAGGACTTACTATGAATAATAACAATAAAAAGAATATTTGAGCTACTAAAAAAATATTATAGATAAATTAATGATAGCACTACTAGATTTTAATGAAGTGTTTCATATTGACAATGATGATGCCAAAGAGAGTTCAATATGTACCTCTATGTCAAGAGGGTAGTCCTATAGAATAATTTAGTAAAAAGTAGAGTTATAGTAGGATACAATAATTATTCTATGACCAAGAATTATATTCCATGGTACGAACTCTCAAAATTTGGAGATACTATTTTCTACTCAAGTATTTTTACTTGTACACGAATCATCATGCCTTATTGTACATCAAGAGAAACGTTAAATCAGAAACACATAAACTGTATAGAGTTTTTTAAATTTATTCATTCATTCATAAGATTTTGAGTGAAAATTTTAAAAGGAGAATTAATGTATTAAGTAAAAATAGTTATCTTATTGATTGAGATGCAAGTAGAAGTAACTAGTTTTGAGCAACTACAAGAGTTATATAGAGAAGATATAGATATTAGTGAATCATAGATGCTATATATATATATATTTAATTTACATAATGGAATAAGTATCCACCATGAATCTAGGAAGGTTGTCCAGATTTTATGGCTGCCATAATATTCTACGTTATCTACCCTGGAAGTCGCCACAGAGATCTTTGCATATCCCGTACCTATAACCAACATGCCATAATCATTTTAAACCTTTTACGCCACTGAAAGCACCAGGAAAGGAACAAGCATTCAGTCTGGTGAGGCTTGATATTTGAAACTTGTACCTTTGCCCTGCTTATGGGGTTTGGTCGAACCAATTGGTCTACACCTTGAACCATATAGATACTATATGTTAGAACACTATTTGATTGTATTGAAATCTATAGATAGACTAATTTCTATAGGATGGTTTGTTGTTCAAAGGAAAATAATTACGTGTGTTACAAGGGACTATAATGAATATATTAGAATTTCATAATAGATATACAAAGCATTACAAGAGATGAAGAGAAGAGTAGAACTGACTAGTTTATTCCAAGGATCAACTCTGTATAAATAGCAGAGTTGAATATTGTGAGCCATTGGATTACAACAACTCATCATACCTGATGAAGACACCACTAAGAGTTCTCTTGACACATGGAGGAGTGGAAACTCAAGTGTCTATCCTAGTGGAACTTAAGAGAATATTCTCTTATTCTAACACCCCCCATTAAGTGATACTAGGGTTGAATCATACAAATGAGTCCTGGTAACAAGGCCTGTTGAGATACTCATGTAAAAAGACTTCTTTTTGAAGATATGGTAAACCCAATGGGAAAAAACCATAAATCAAAAGGAAGTTAGAGGCTTGTATTCATATGGTGAATATTTTCCTCCTAATACAATATATAGTTGGTAAAAAATCCCCTGTGGGGAAAACCCAACTATGAGAAGAAGAGAGGCATGTCTTCATATGGTAAAGACTGTCCTATTTATGCAAGAAATAAAGATGAGTCCTAAAAACTTGGCCTGATTAGGTACTCATTTACATAATATAGTTGGTGAAAAAACCCTTGTGGAAAAAAACCAACTATTAGAGGTATGTCTTCATATGGAGAATATTGTCCTCTTAATACAAGAAAGAAAGATGAGTCCCAGTAACTTTGGCTTGATTGGGTACTCATATACAATAAATAGTTGGTGAAAAAACCCCTGTGGGAAAAAACCAACTATTAGAAGAAGAGAGTCTTATCTTCGTATGATGAATATTATCCTCATAAATCCATTTAATGCAGCTCAATAACTCTAAGATTATATCTCAACTAAAGTTAACGTGTAGAAGGAAATGACTTGGTGAAGATATTTGCAATTTGTTCTGTAGTTGAAATATATTCCAAGTGTATGTCCTCATTCTGAATATGCTATCTTATGAAGTGCATGTGTATCTCAATGTGATTGGTTTACTAATTTTCAACTGGATTGCATGCAATATGAATTGTGCTCTGATTTTCACACCAAAGAGTTATAGGATGGTCATGTGTGAAACCAAATTCTCTTAGAATTTGACGAAGCCAAAGAGCTTCATGACTAGCCAAAACTACTGCCTTTGTAGAAGATAGGGCTACTGCTTGTTATTTCTTGCATAACCAAGCTATTGGTGAGGAACCAAGGTAAAATACATAGCCCGATGTAGAACATATATCTTCTACTGAACCTGAACACTCTGAATTTTTGTAGCCAATAATATCCATGGATTTTCCCTTGTAGAAGAGCCCAAAATGATTAGTGCCCTGCAAGTAACATAGGATTCTTTTTTCTGCATTCCAATGAATGAAATGAGGCTAATGAGAGAATATGGATATGAGGCTAATAACATATGATATATCTAGTCGAGTATGAGTAAGGTATAGTAAAATTCCTACAAGTTGACAATATAGAGTAGCATCACAAAGAGGGAATGAGCAAGAAGTACAAAGATTAATGCCAGATTGAAAGGAGGTAGAATAAGGTTTACAATATGTTTATAGAAGATATAGAGTGTAATTTTATTGGCACAAAGATATACCTTCATTTGTTTGATTTATTTGGATCCCAAGGAAGTAATGAGCTTTTCCTAGATCAGCCATTTCAATTTTTTTAGAGAGAGAATCTTTTATAGTCTGAATGTGAGTCAGGTTAATACCAGTGAGAAGAAGATCATCAACATAAAGAACAAGAATGGTGATGTTTCCTTAATTTCTCCAAATATAAACTATGTTATTAGAATCACAATGAGAAAAACCTGCTAAAAGAATGAATGAGTCCATATTTTCATACCAAGATCTAGGGGCTTGTTTGAGGCCATATAGAGACTTTTTAAGCCTCCAAACTGGAGAGGAGTCTTGAGTAAAACCAAAAGTTTGTTCCATGAATATTTCTTTCTTTAAATATCCATGTAAGAAATCACTTTTGAATCCATTTAATAGACAGACCACTTTTGGTAAGCAACTAGAGCAAGAACCAATCTTATAGAATCCATTTTAGCAACATGAGGAAAGGTTTCTGCATAATCTATGCATTCAATTTGAGAAAAACCTTTGGCAACTAGAAAAACCTTGTGTTTGTCTACTTCTTCATTAGGACCATATTTTGATTTGAAGATCCATTTACAATGAACAAATTTCCTTCATTTAGGTAAGGGAACTAAGTCCCTATTCTCATTTTTGATCAAGGAAGAAAAATCATTTTCCATGACATCATCCCATTCTTTAATACCTAAGGCTTATTTGAAGGATTGAGGATCAGAAAAAATAGATTGACATACAAGGACAGTGCCTATGGGGTTGGATGATCTTGTTGAAGGGAGATTTTGGATGCAAGGAGTAGCTTATTTAACAATGGTGTAGGCCTATTTTGGTATAGATGAAGGAGTTAAAAGACATTGATATGGAGTTACAAGTTCCTCATATTTATTATCAATAAACAAGTTAACTTCAAGAGTTGGCTCTTCATAATATTGAGGTTCTACTATAGGAGAAGGCTCAATGGAGGAAGAGAGATTTTGAGGATCATTTTGAGGGAATGTTTCAACAAATTGGACATTCCTATGAAACAAGACCTCATGAGTTGAGGGATAAAGAGACCTGTATGCTTTCAATTATTCACAATAACTGACAAAGATGAGTTTTCTACTTTCCTTATCAAGAGCCTTTCTTTTCTTCTTTGGGATGTGAGCCCAAAAAGTACACCCAAAAATATTGAAGGAGGAAACATCTGGTTTTAAGCCATTCCATGCTTCTTCAAGAGTTAAATGGTGAAGAGATTTATGATGTGTGCGATTTTGAATATAATTTGCATAGTTAATAGCTTCTGTCTAGAAAATTTGTGGAAGATCTCTTGAATGGAGCATATAATTAGACATTTCTTTTAATGTCCAATTTTTGCTTTCTACAAATACCATTTTGTTGAGGATTATGAGATATAGAATTTTTATGAATGATGCTATGATTGGATAAAAAGGTGAAGAACTCATTACTGCAGTATTCCCCCCATTATCAGTGTGAATCTTCTTGATTTTGCAAGATGCCCGACTTTCAACTAAGGCTTAAAAATTTAAAGTGGGATAGAACATCACTCTTATATTTCAAGAAGTATACATAGGATATTCTATAGAAATCATCAATAAAGGTTATAGCATACTTTTCTCCTTAGAAATATGATTCAGGAAAGGTCATTAAGTCACTATGGATTGAATCTAGAGGGGAAGAGGCCTTTAGAGAACTACTTGGATGGAAAGGATCTTGATGTTGCTTTCCAAGATTGCATCCTGGATAAAATCCATCACTATAAGAGACTTGGGATAATCCTATAACCATATCATGGGTGCTCAAATCCTTTATGTAGTTGTAATTAAGATGACCAAACCTTTCATGCCATATTTTACTTTCAAGATCACTATGAGCCACAAAATAGGAGGCTCCTTATGGATTTTAAAAAACTTTAAAGTTAAAAAGATGAGAGTTGTGATCAATATTCCCTTTGGATATAAGATATTTGGAATCTTGAAAATATTTGATCTCAACTCCTATTGGGGAGAAGAGAAAAATTTTCCCCTTTCCATAAGTACAAATTTGGTAGACAGAGAGGATATTAGTAGCAATGTTTGGAACATAAAGAACATTGTTAATACAGACACCATCAATGGTTATATCCCCTTTTCCTTTGATATGGATAAAAGAAGAGTCACCTACTTCTATGCTACAAGTAGAACTAGAGGATATAGAAGAAAAATATTTATCTAAAGCAGTCATGTTATGAGTAGCTCCAGAATCTAGGACCCAAAATTTAGAGGAAGAATTAGAGTTTTTTTATTGAACATTAAGGGATTTTTCTATTTTCTTTTTATTTTCTATCTTTTGATATTTTATAGCTACCTCTAGTTGCTGTAATATTTTCCAGAATTTGTTAGCAGAGTGACCATTCTTTTTGTAGTGAGTACAGGTTATGGGGGTCTTTTCCTTTTTTCTGAATTTTTCTTTAGAAGAAGTGGAGGGCTACTAAGGCTTTAGAAGAAGAAGAAGAAGAGATTTAATATATAGAAATCTTATTTTCTTCCCTAGTTAATCTATCACAAAATTCTCCTAAACAAGGCATTTTAAAGATCGCACCTAGAGCATATTTGGTAGATATAAAGGTGGTAGAAAATATCTAAAAAACACCATTTAGCTTAGAAAAGATTAGATAAATGCATCCATATTTAGTATTAGTCTTCCCACTACCTTTGTATTGAGTGAATACTTCTTTGAACTTAGTGAGAAAGTCAACAATACTACTAAAATATTCAGGAGATAGAGATGTGGGTTTGGATTCTAATTGCATTGATATCATCTGGTCTAATTTCCCAAATAGAGTCTTCATTTTCTTCCAAATTTCATAAGGAGTTTTGAAATCTATAATATGAAACCACAAACTTTCATGAACATTAGAGCTTATAATACCCATAGTTTCATGCATTTTTTATCAAATTTTGGTTGTTTTTATTCTATAAAATGAGTAAGACCTTTTTGAGAGATAAGAATTAAAATTTTAGGTTTCCAAGTGTGAAAGTTATGAGGTGTGAGAGGTTCAATTGAATTCATCATTTAACACAGGAAAAAAAATGAAGTTATATTTTACCAATATATCCCCCCTTAGAACTTCAATTAATTGATTAATGTAATTGGAAGAAAGATATGAGGCTTTTCAATATTTATGACTCAAAATACCCACTCTAAAGAGAGGTAAACTATAACTATAATGAGTTTTTTAATATTGTTTGCTTGAGACTGCCAAATCCTTTTTTTTCTGGTTAAGCAGATTAATTTATATACAAAACGGTTTTTTTATGAGGATCCCTTTACCATTAGAAAGAGCCCCTTGTGCTAATACATAAGGTACCATATGAAAACTTACCAAAAAATCATAGTGATGCCCATGAGGGCTACATAAAACCCTCCCAATGGAGGTCAAAACAACTAAAAAAAAACATAAAAAACACATAAGCATCTATTATATAGATATCTGCCACCAGACGACAAAAAGGATCACGTCCCAGGAACCTCCCTTACATGTCTGGATCCTCCTAGGCCTCACACCCATTAAAGCGCTCGAGGATCCTCATCATTGCATTTGTAGAGGAGAGGATGTTGGTCATCATATATAACTAAGAAATAGGGAGACAACCCCTCTGCTTCACTCTCAGTGTCAGAGTTGATTTGCTGTAGCGGAGTCCCTTTCTTCTTCTTCACCCTCTTAAGCCGCATAGATGATCGGTATGGGGTCGAGGTTTCAGTATGCCCTCTCTTGGCTAGCTTGCTATGGGAAACTCTTTGGAGGGCCGCAATATTAGCAACCCCAAGGGGGCTACTTTAGACAGGGCTGGAATTCCCATCCTCTTGAACAAAACTAGGACTACCCGGGGCTTGGGTAGCAATAGAATTGATCGTCTGGGGTAGAGGACGATTCGTAGTGACATGGCGAAAGATGATGCTAATTAACCCCTGGTGGATGGGAGGGAATGATGACTTCTTTTTCTTTTGGATAGTGAGGCCAAGGGAGTAGATAAGATAGTTAGGAATACAGACCTGCTTGGGATCCCTCATATGGTTCACAAAATTGATGTGGAAACTACATAGAGGCTTGTCAGGATCATTGCAAGTAACATACTGAAGGATAGGGATGATGGCAAGGTTCCAAGGTTCAAGGAGGGTAGAGCGAAGGAGGACCGACTTATCCCACCCAAGGTTTCATCCTTTGTTAAGGAATTGCTCCAATTCCTCTTCCCAATTGTGATGATCGCATTGAATGTTATGACCTACCAATGGCAACCTAGTGACCTCACTCAAAAGCTCAATGGATATTTTAAAATTTAGCCCCCTCACCACAACCTTGCCCCAGTTCTAGGAGTCCACAAAAGCATGAGTGACATCATCTTCAGGCTCTTGGAATTTTTGGAGGAAAGGCAGCATACCCTTGGCCTTCATAAACATCATGGCTTCATCACATAGGGAAAGCTCATCTGGCTTGAAGTAAGGAGAAGCCATGGATTTAAGAAAACACACACCAGGATCTAGGGTAGGGAAGCCAGACCACTCTACACCACACTCTAGGGGACACCTTACACAAAAAAAGACAAGGATCACCCAAAAAACCACTAAAATAAATAGATTTTTTTTGGAGATGAGCCTCACATGCATGTAGGGAGGGCCATCATTACCAAAGACAACGTTAGATCCAAGATGGTGGAAAATATTGATGCTGAGGTGGACACACAGTCTACAAAGGTTCCACACATTGTCGGAGGTAGTGGTGCCTTTGGAAGTTGTGCCTAGAGGGGTGGGCTGGAGCGTCCTCTCAAGGTGTCCCAAGAGAGGGTCAATGGTGATATTCGTTTGGGCATGTAGGACCCGTAAAAATCTCTATAGGGGAGATGAAAAAGCACCCACCTATATTTGAAATCTTCCAAGCATGAGGGACAGGATCGAGGATCTGCTAGACCACCTTCTGAGGGCATTTGAGAAAGGATCATTCTTGTTATGACTACCATGAACCATCATGACAGATGTGCCAATTGGACATGATGGCATAGGTGTTGTGGATCTCCCTAAGCCCGTACACCTAGGCCCAGTCCTTTCATCATGCTTAAGTGGAGACATTAATAATATCCTAGTTGGTGATCTTCTCAATGTTTGTTGGGAAACCCTGACACCACACCATAAGACATGTGGAATTTAAACCTTTGTTTGCTAAGTGCTCAGCTAGACCATGACCCTCCCTATAGGTATGCTTGATCTAGATCTAGTTCCTCTAACGTAGGATGCTTATGGCCTCAATGATGATATTGTAAACCTTCCATGATGGATCCTTGGAAGTCATCATGTTAGTTGATGATGTTCAATGAGTCCCATTCAACAACCAAGGGATGAGGATCCTCAGTCATGAGATCGAGTCCTCTTAGTAGTCCTCTATCCTCTACGACATGATTTTTTTTAGGCCCTAAATTTTCTCAAAAATCCATTACAAGCTTTCCATTGTGATCTCAAACTGACCCCCCTGCAGTGGCCTCCCCTGGGTTGCCACGAAATGCCCCATCAAAATTTAGCTTCAACCACCTATGATGAGGCCTGAACCACCTAACATTCTTCCTAGAGACCTATGGATCCTCCCACTCCTTACTCTCCTTGGATAGCTTTAAGGATTTGAAAAATCCTTCTTCGAACACATGTTTGGGCCAAGTGCTGGGGATAAGCTTGGCATTCTCAATGGCAAATGTGATGGCCCTATGAGTGAATGAGGGAGGATCCCTGGAGGGGTGACCAAAGATCTAACCATTACGTTCCAACCAAACCTACCACAAAAAGTGGTGGAAGCAAGCATTCCATAGGAAATGGAGCTTAGGGGTTTTAAAGGATAGACCCATTGGAATAAAGACTCCTTGATAGTCTTGGGGGGAACCCATTGGATCTAGAAGGTGGAAAGGATGGCACCAAGGACCGACCTAGTGTAGTCGTAGTATAGGAAGAGATGGTCAAAGGACTCACAGGAAGACTCGCACAAGTAGCATCTATTGGCCAAAGCAAACCACCTCTTGTGAAGATTGTCAATAGTGAGGGAATTGTTCTGAAAAGCAATCCAACAAAAGAAATTTACCTTTGGGATAACTTCTTTCCTCCAACCCTTATTGTAAGGAATTTCCAAATTTGGTGCTTTGCACTGAAAACCATAGGTAGTTTTGACAGAGAAACCCCCATCATCGGTCCCCCTCCATATCAATCTATTCAGTCCTATGCTAGTGGGGATGATGGTGTCCTTGAGGATGGAGGATAGGAAGCTAGCCTCCATATATAGACCTTCTGCATTGATGATTTTCCACTAGAGGGAGCCATTTCTCCATTCAATGAAATCGATCACCTTCTTCCTAACATTTTTATCTAGGAAACTTTTAAGTTGAACCAGCACAGTCTGTTCTAACAAAGGATCCTCTAGGGCCCACCCATCCTTCCAAAATTCTATACTTTGACCATCCCCAAGGATCCACCTGATGCCATTTTGGATCAACTGTTTGGAATGGCAAATGGCTTTACAAAAAGCTGACCCCTTGGTGAGAATTCCACCCTCAAGAAGGGGAGTTTTTTTTATGTATTTCCTCCGGATAATCCTAACCCATTCAACTGGTTCTTCGACTAGGATCTTCCAAGTGTGCTTGGCAATGAGTGCTAGGTTCATCATGGCCATTATTCTGAGGCCTAATCCACCTTTCTTTTTTCTTCTACACACTTTGTACTAGGCTACTAGAGGGATCTTGGACTTATCTTCATTGCCTGACCAAAGGAAATTCTGTTAAGCCTGCTCGATCTTGAGAAGAACTAAGGCAAGAAATCTAAAAACAAACATGAAGAAAGTTAGAATCCCTTGGAGGTATGCCATGGTAAGGGTTGCCTTGGCAGCTTGGGATAGGATCTTGCCTTTCCATGATGTCAAATTTTTGTGAATCCTCTCAATCACCATATTCCACATCCCTTCCTTTGCACACCCATATAAAAGAGGGAGGTCAAGATAGGTCATGGGAAGGTAGTCAATAAAGCAGCCTAGGATCCTTGTAATATGAACTTGATGCTTGGCCAGGGTGTTGATGAATATGATCTTGCTTTTGATGTAATTTACTTTTTTTTCGGTAGGCTTGTCATAGAGTCCAAGGATTTGTTTGATGGATTTATCTTGAGCTACTAACGCAATGGTGGACAGAAGCATGTCATCCACAAACTATTGATGGGTGATTACATTAATCTCTAAGGCAGGGATGATACCTGTCACCTTCTTTCGACATTGGCCATCCTTAATAACTCTTCCCAATGCTTCTACA
Organism: Wollemia nobilis; assembly: GCA_028583015.1. Lineage (NCBI taxonomy): Eukaryota > Viridiplantae > Streptophyta > Pinopsida > Araucariales > Araucariaceae > Wollemia > Wollemia nobilis. The sequence goes on along the minus strand of JAQPPZ010002483.1, from coordinate 101,403 downwards.
AGGATAATGAAAAGGATGGGGGATAGAGGATCCCCTTGGAATAAACATATTGATATTTGAAAGAACCCAACGGGAGATCCATTAACTAGGAGTGAAAAATAAGGAGAGGAAATGTAACCCTGGATGAGATCGAACCACAAGGAGTGGAAGCTAAACTTGAGAAGGATCTTCTGAAGGAAACATTTATTAACCCTATCAAAGGCTTTGTTCATATCCAACTTAAGAAACATGATAGCCTTCTTAGACATTGAGGCATAATGTAGGGTTTCATGGATCAAGATGAACCCATCCAGGATGTTCCTCCCTTTTACCGAGCTACCTTGGGATTGATCAATGATGAGGGGAAGTATGGAATTAAGCCTATTGGCCATAACCTTGGTCAAAACTTTGTAGATGACATTGCATAGGCTGATGGGTCTATAATCAAAGATGGATTTGCAAGCAAAAACTTTCAGGATGAGGGCCAAGAAAGTGGAATTAAAACTATGAGGGATGACATTGGTTTCCTGAATTTATCTAATAGCCTTACATACAACATTCCCCACCATAACCCACATAGTTTGGAAGAACCTTGGAGAGAACCCATCCAGTATAGGCGCTTTATCGAGTTGCATTAAAAAAAGGCCTCTTTAACTTCATCATGGGTTAAGGGGTCCACCAGTATGGAGTTCAAGTCCCAAGGAATGATGCTGGGGATATTAGCAAGAAGAGCATCCTGAGATTGATTGTCACCATTCGAAGCACTTCCCAAGAGGTTCTGGAAGAAAGCTACTACTTTAGTCCTGATCTCCACAATGTCATTGGAAGATGATCTATTGCTACACATGATCTCCCTAATATTATTGGATGCCCTGTGTCACATGGTGGAGGTATGAAAGAACCTTGTATTGGCATCACCTTCCTTAACCCATAGGTCTCTTGACTTATGCCTCCATAAGGTGTTGAGCAAGGTGCAACAACAATATTGTCATTGTTGTCAACACAGTTAGACAGATCGGTTGATGCAGTGGATAGGAGTTAAGAGGTTCTTCAGAGTATGTATAGTGATTTTCCAAAAGATCGAAGTGGCCCATATGCTAAAAATCAAAATAAAATCACAAGGAAGAAAACTGTCATGATATCATGACATGTTGAGCAAGAAAGAAAAACTGTCACGATATCATGACATGTTGAGAAAGAAAGAAAAAATGTCGCGATATTACGACATGTTGAGAAGAAAGAAAAACTGTCACAATATCGTGACATGTTGAGAAGAAAGAAAAACTGTCACGCTTTCGTGACATGTTTGAAAAGAAAGCTCAAGCAAGAAAAACTATCGCGATTTCGTGACATGTTCGAAGAGAAAGTGAAAGCAGGAAAAATTGTCGCGATTTCATGACATGTTGGAAGAAAAAGAGGAGAGAGAAAAAAGTGTCGCGATTTCATGACATGTTGTATTTTCGTGGCCCAAAGCAAAGAGAAAGAGGAGAGAGAAAAAATTCATGATTTTGCAACATGTATTTTCGTGGGCCAAAGCAAAGAGAAAGAGGAGAGAGAAAAAAGTGTTGCGATTTCGTGACATGTTGTATTTTCACGGGCCAAAGCAAAGAGAAAGAGGAGAGAGAAAAAAGTGTCGCGATATCTTGACATGTTGCATTTTCGTGGTCCAAAGCGAAGAGAAAATGCAAGAAAGAAAAAGTGTCGCAATATCGCGACATGTCGCATTTTTGTGACTCAAAAAGGGCAGGAAGGAAGAGAAAGAAAAAGTGTCACGATATCGTGACATGTTGCATTTTCATGACTTGAAAAGAGCAGGAAGGCAGAGAAGGAAAAGTGTCGTGATATCGCGACATGTCGCATTTTTGTGACTAAAGGAGGAGAGAGAAAGTAATAAGGCAAAAGTGTCACGATATCACGACAAAAGTAAACAGGAAGAGTACGGAGGTGAAAGTGTCACGATATCACGACATGTTGTGTTTTCATGGGTACAAGCCAAGAAAAGAAGCAAGGAGGCAAAAGTGTCATGATATTATGACATGTGTTTTCGTGGGCAAAGACCGAGAAGAGGACAAAGAGGTAGAAGTGTCACGATTTCACGATAGGTCACTTTGGCACGAGCTAAGAAGAGAACCTAGCCGAAATAAGATATGTGATAGTTAACTAAAGTTATACGGCAGTTACAGGGGCCGTTGCAGAAGAAAATCATGCAACTAAAATAAGAAGAGTTAACTGAAGTCGATACGATAGTTACAGGTGTAGTTACAGAGAAAAATCATGCAGCTAAAATAAGAACAGTGAACTGAAGTCAGAACGACTGTTATAGGGCCAGTTATGGAGTGAAATCATCGAGCGACGATTAAAATAAAAGTCATCAGTCGAAGACCAAACAAAGAGCCATAACTATTAATAGGCTGCATGAAAGAATATTGTGTGATACTGGAGTTACAACTGAAGTTACAACTGGAGTTACAAAGAGAGAGGATGGTTATAAAAGGAGTGTTGCTTGGAGAATTTTAAAAGTGCTCAAGATTAACACGAGGTGGATTTAATCTTGCAAAGATAGCAAGAGGAGAGCGAGAGGCACATGAGAGGTGAGTGAGAGAGGTGTGTGATATGTGAAGCACGAGGCGAGTGTGCGGGAGGCAAGCGAGCAGGGTGTGTGTTGCGTGAAGAGCAGGTGATATTGAGAAAGCAATAGACCAATCAGGGTCTTGTAAAAGTGAAGGCATATTTATGTCAATCTTCTAGTTTTAGAACAGAAGTCCAAGTTGGTGCTTGGCATCATGGATTGGTGCTCCTTCCAGTTGGTGCTGGTAAATCAGGGGTTGGTGCTCCTTTTTTTTGGTGCAAATAAATCAAGGGTTGGTGCTCCTTTCTGTTGGTGCAGATAAATCAGGGGTTTGTTCTCCTTTCTATTAGTGCAGATAAATCAAGGGTTGGTGCTCCTTTTTGTTGTTGCAGATAAATCAGGGGTTGGTGCTCCTTTCAGTGTGTGTTGGTAAATTGATTGTAAAGTTGTTGCTTTGCAAATGCTGGATTTGGATGGGAGTCCAAATAGTCAATTTTTGAGGAGTAGCCAAAACTGGTGAACCTCGATACATCTTGTGTTGTGTGATGCTCTTTTGTTATATTTGCTTTATTGGATTTAAGTTTTCATTGTTTTGACATTAAGAGTTGAATATTTAAGTTTTTAAGAGCTACACTAATTCACCCCCCTTCTTAGTGTCATTGTGAGACTAACAATTGGTATCAGATCCAGTTTCCATTATCAATGTAAATCAGCTAGGGTTGATCTTGGATTAGTATGCAATGGGTAATAAGAATAGATCCTCCTAAAATAAGGCATCTCAGTCAGTTTTAGTTCCTGTGGAAGAGAAAATTGAACTAGAAAATATAGAAGGAGTGAATTCTGAAGCATGTGATGAAAACCTTGAGGGTGAAGTATATCTAGAAGGTGAGTTGATCGCTGCACTTGAAGAGTTGAATATAGAAAGGAAAAAGAACAAAATACTGTCCAAGAAGTTGGAAGAATATGGGGATAAGATTGAAGATATCTTCATACAAATTCATAAAGCCAAGAAAATAGAAGAAGCCTTGAAGTCACACTTGGATGATAAATTGGATGTATGTAGCAAAGTTATTAGTGATATAAAGCTACAAGAAGAAGAGTCCAAAAGGATTGAAGAAACTCTCAGGTCACAGATCAATAAGAAAGAGATTGTTTGCTGCAAAAAAGAAGAGGAGATTGTTTTATTGAAGAAACAACTAGAAGAGGCCAATACAAATCTCAAATTTGAGAAGAGCATAGAGTTGCTAGATGAAATGATAAGGCAACAAAGAAGCCCCATGTCTAAGCTTGGTCTTGGATGTAAAGCTGAACAACCTTCATATTCCAAATATGTAGAGAAGAAGAAGTTCACTGTTGAAGGATCGAAGCAATAAAAGTTTGAAGCTGAATCTTCAAAAGGAAGAAAATATCAAAGGAGATCTACAACAAAGCAACCACAACAAAAGAAGTTCTATCACTCTCACTTTATTCATAATAATGCTTTTAATGGCTATTGTTTTAGATGCAATCATTATGGTCACAAGGCAATTTATTGTGGATTGAATAATAAATCAAAGAGTTATGCTGGTAGAAATACATCTGTTATTTCGGTTGAACACCATGTGCAATGTTTTAAATGTAGTGGTCATGGGCACATAGCAAGGTTTTGTCCAAGAACTTTTGTATCTAATCTAAGGCAAGACAATATATTTCATCAGATGCAAAGAATGCAACACAGACGGGGAAGAAATCATGTGCATCAAAGAAAGGAAAAGAATCATCCATCAAGGATGCACAAGAGACAACCACCCAAGAGAAATGTTCAAGTTCACAAAAAGGTTCAAAAAAGGGATGCAGTTGAAAAAATCAAGCCCAAGTTCAAGAAATCTTGGAGAAAGAAAGAAGAGAGGAAATCGTGTCTCCTTGGACTGAAGGAGATTACTCCTCTATTGTACTAAGCATCTCTAGGTAGCACATCCTCAGGGGGAGCAATATTAAAGTTTTATTTTAATGCACTTATTTTGTTTTGTTATCTGAGGATGAATGGCAGGTAGTCAGGGGGAGTTGTCGTATAGTTTTCAAAATGTGTTCAGTTCATGTAGTTGTTTGTGGAGGTAATAAGCAGGAGCATGAGATGTTGGCTTGACAAAGCCGGTTTTTTATTATTGTGAAATCTCTCTAGTGATGGCGGTTACAATAGCAAATAGTGTCAAACTGATGTGCTTCAGTAGAACAACATGGTGAATAGGTAGGTTTTTTATGCAGCAGCTGATAGGCGTTATCTGTGATAGAACATGTAGCACAGGTCATCGTTTCATGGAAGCATAAGCTCGCATGTGCTGGTTTTGAAGCCTATAACATTCCCAATCTATAGATAACATAGAATCCATGTTGTGAGTACGTCTCGATTCATCTACCAATATTGAGGGAGGACTAGGGTAAAGCTCTTCATGATCATTATGAAAATTACTACCAATGTGTAGCTGGGAAGGCATGCGTTTCTTAACCAAAAATACAACACTTCGTTTGGTATAAGAGAGAATCAATTTTCTCTAAAGAAGTAGCCATTATCAAAGAGATACCATAGTCAAAGCAAACAGTAGCACTAGCACCCAGTTCGTCAAGAGTGCCAAGTGGCACATGCAAGGTAGATACGTTGAGAGAATAGCGCCCAGGTGGTGAAGCGCCAAGGAGGACAAGATGACTATGCACCTAAGAAAGTCTTGCATTAATTGAGGAAAAATTGTGAGATATTGCCCGAGGAATCCATTGAAGGAATCCCTTGATCACAGCAAGGAGAAATGCTTCCTAGAATCGCATGAAGAACGTTTGCCTAAGACATTGAGTAGCCCTAACATAGCCCTAGCAAGAAGCAAAATACTGAGTGTTCATGACTGCATGCAGATTGAGGTTCCAATGCTAGATGTAATGGTCCACTATCAATACCTGTGCAGATGATGAAAACATTCATGGCAGCCATTAGAAACCATAGAAATTGAGCCACACAATGGATGCAAGGCAAAGTCGTTAGTCATGGAGGAGGTGGCAGTCAAAAGGCTGAAGAGAGTCAGTCACTTTTGATTTGAGAGTAACTTTTGAGCAGTTGAGAGTCGCGTGTTGATCAAACTATGCTAAAAATTTCATAATGGAGGATTTTAATCCAGTTAGAACTCCCATGACGATAGGTTGCAAGTTGAGCAAGGATGTGTAGATGATAAAAAGAGTACCAGTAGAGGTGCACTCTATCTTGGAGACAGGTTGGTCGCGTGGAACAGTAAGAAACAAGAGTCAGTCTCCTTATCCATAGCAGAGGCAAAATATATTGCAGCGACAACATGTTGTACGTAGGAGAAAGTTGCGGAAGGTGAGGTTAAGTTGTATTTCATTCCAAAAATAGAGCAAGTAGCAGATATCTTCTCAAAACCGTTGCCCAAGGAAGTCGTTGAGTACCTTCGCAATAATTTGGGAGTGGTCAATTTGTTTATCTTTTTGCTCATGTTTGTGATTTTTGCTAACTGTAATAATTTGTGCTTGAGAATGTTGTGCATGGACTCAGGGGGAGTCTGTAGCAGCCCTTTGGTATTATTGTCAAAGGGGGAGAAGAATTACAAGAAATTGCACATGTGTTGCCAACAATTCCAAAGGGGAAGATTGTTGAGAAAGGTGCAACAACAGTATTGTCAATGTTGTCAACATAGTCATACAGATCGGTTGATGTAGTGGACAGGAGTTAAGAGGTTCTTTAGAGTATGTACAGTGATTTTCCAAAATATCAAAGTGGCCCATATGCTAAAAATAAAAAGAAAATCACAAGGAAGAAAATTGTCACGATATCATGACATGTTGAGCAAGAAAGAAAAACTATCGTGATATCACGACATGTTGAGCAAGAAAGAAAAATTTTCATGATATCACAACATGTTGAGAAGAAATAAAAACTATCGCGATATCGCGACATGTTGAAAAGAAAGAAAAATTGTCATGATTTCGTGACATGTTTGAAAAGAAAGCGCAAGCAAGAAAAAATGTCACGATTTCATGACATGTTCGAAGAGAAAGCAAAAGCAGGAAAAACTGTCACGATTTCATGACATGTTGGAAGAAAAAGAGGAGAGAGAAAAAAGTGTCACAATTTCACGACATGTATTTTCGTGGTCCAAAGCAAAGAGAAAGAGGAGAGAGAAAAAAGTGTCATGATTTCGCAACATGTATTTTTGCGGGCCAAAGCAAAGAGAAAGAGGAGAGAGAAAAAAGTGTCACGATTTCGTGACATGTTGTATTTTCATGGGCCAAAGCAAAGAGAAAGAGGAGAGAGAAAAAAGTGTCACGATATTGCGACATGTTGCATTTTCACGGTCCAAAGCGAAGAGAAAATACAAGAAAGAAAAAGTGTCACGATATCGTGACACGTCGCATTTTCGTGACTCGAAAAGGGCAGGAAGGAAGAGAAAGAAAAAGTGTCGCGATATCGCGACATGTCGCATTTTAGTGACTTGAAAAGAGCAGGAAGGCAGAGAAGGAAAAGTGTCGTGATATCACGACATGTCGCATTTTTGTGACTAAATGAGGAGAGAGAAAGTAAGAAGGCAGAAGTGTCGCGATATCACGACAAAAGTAAAGAGGAAGAGTACGGAGGTGAAAGTGTCGCGATATCACGACATGTTGTGTTTTTATAGGTACAAGCCAAGAAAAGAAGCAAGGAGGTGAAAGTGTCATGATATCGTGACATGTGTTTTCATAGGCGAAGACCGAGAAGAGGACAATGAGGTAGAAGTGTTGCGATTTTGTGACAGGTTGCTTTGGCGTGAGCTAAGAAGAGAACCCAGCTGAAATAAGATATGTGACAGTTAACTGAAGTTATATGGCAGTTACAGGGGCCGTTGTAGAAGAAAATCATGTAGCTAAAATAAGAATATATAACTGAAGTCAGTATGACAGTTACAGGTGCAGTTACAGAGAAAAATCATATAGCTAAAATAAGAACAGTGAACTAAAGTCAGAGCGACTGTTACAGGGCCAGTTATAGAGTGAAATCATCGAGTGGTGATTAAACTGAAAGTCATCAGTCGAAGACCAAATAAAGAGCCATAACTATTAATAGGTTGCATGAGAGAATACTGTGTGATACTGGAGTTACAACTGAAGTTACAACTGGAGTTACAAAGAGAGAGGATGGTTATAAAAGGAGTGTTGCTTGGAGAATTTTAAAAGTGCTTGGTATTAATGTGAGACGGATTTAATCTTGCGAAGAGAGCAAGAGGAGAGCGAGAGGCATGTGAGAGGCGAGTGAGAGAGGTGTGCGATATGTGAAGCATGAGGAGAGTGCACGGGAGGCTAGCGAGCAGGGTGTGTGTTGTGTGAAGAGTAGCCGATATTGAGAAAGCAATAGACTAGTTAGGGTCTTGTAAAAGTGAAGGCATATTTATGTCAATCTTCTAGTTTTAGAACAAAAGTCCAAGTTGGTGCTTGGCATTAGGGGTTGGTGCTCCTTCCAGTTGGTGCTGGTAAATCAGGGGTTGGTGCTCCTTTCTGTTGGTGTAGATAAATCAGGGGTTGGTGCTCCTTTCTTTTAGTGCAGATAAATCAGGGGTTGGTGCTCCTTTCTGTTAGTGCAGATAAATCAGGGGTTGGTGCTCCTTTCTGTTGTTGTAGATAAATTAGGGGTTGGTGCTCCTTTCAGTGTGTGCTGGTAAATTGATTGTAAATTTGTTGCTTTGCAAAGGCTGGATTTGGATGGGAGTCCAAACAGTCAATTTTTGAGGAGTAGCCAAAATTGGTGAACCTCGGTACATCTTGTGTTGTGTGATGCTCTTTTGTTATATTTTCTTTATTGGATTTAAGTTTTCATTGTTTCAGCATTAAGAGTTGAAGATTTAAGTTTTTAAGAGCTACACTAATTCACCCCCCCTCTCAGTGTCATTGTGAGACTAACATAAGGTTTCCTCTCTATCCAATATATTATGGAATTCCTCTAGGAGGTTCCTTTCCTCCTCCCTAGTGGTGTTGTTGTGGTCCCCTGCTTCGATTCTCCTTTCTATCTCCTAAATTTTCTTAGTAATAGCTTAGTTATTGGAAAAAAGGTTGCCAAAGACCTCCCTATTCCATATTTTTAGGTTTTCTTTGACAATATTTAGCTTTTGAGCCAACTGAGAAGTGGAAAACCCTCTGACACTTTGATTCCACCAAGAGGACACTTGATTTTTGAAATCCTTGTGTTGGGTCCACATGGATTCAAAACATAAAGGAGTTTTGAATAAGGGAGGCCTACCAGATTTAAGGAGGATGGGATTATGGTCTAATTTGATATGAGGTAAGGCTACCAGAGTGGCATCACCAAACCATGGGATAGTTTCTTGAGAAATTAGGAACCTGTCCAACTTGACCTGGATGAGTCTGCTATCAATCCTCCTGTTGCTCCAAGTAAAAGAGGATACTTTGAGATGAACATCCATGAGCTCATTGGTATTGACAAACCCTCTGAAATCCTCCATGCTTCTACTATAAGAGTCGTTTCCTCCTCTATTTTTATATGGATGCAAAGGAATGTTGAAGTTCCCTGCTAATATCCAAGGAAGGGTGTTAAAGGTGGTCCTCATTTGAGTTACTCTTTCTCGAATCTCGACTCGCTCAATGGGTGAGCTTAGGGCATAAATATTTGATAGAATCCACGACTGCTTACTGTTCATGGAATGAAACAAAATATTTAGGATCCTATTCGAGGATGATAAAAGCCTTCCTTCAACCAGGGTAGGATCCCATAGACACATAAGCCCCTTGATGTGCCTTGATCAGGACTAATAAGGTAATATCCATTGGCCCAAATGGCCTTGGAAACATTTCGAGAATATAATTTGTCAAGTTTGGTTTCTTGCATAATGAAAATGGAAGGATTAATCCTTTTCCTTAGTGAAGCCACCAACCTATACTTGGTTTCCTCATTTAGGCCCCTCACGTTCCATGATAGGACCTTCATTTCAAGGGTTTAGGATTTTTTTGGGTCCCATTTATGATATCCTCCACTATTTCCTTGTTTCTTTTCTCATTGTCATAGGGTCTCCCTCTTTTCCTTTCACTACCATAGTCTATTGCTTGTTTCCTGCTCCTGGTGTTCTTGGGGCTGATCCTTATGAAGATAAAAGGGTTTTCTTTTTTCATATGAAGGAGAAGGGGGTGCCTATCCCCTATTCAAGCAATCTGGGGATTTTATATTGCTCTCCACCAAGTACTCATCCATATGAGAATTTGGAAAAAAAAAATTGGGAGGGGGCTGTACCTAGGCCACTGGATCCTCTATGTTAGAACTGGTGAGAACCAGATATTTTGGGAGCACCTCCTACTCCTTTTGGCCTAGAAGAGATCCTTCTCCTTGCTCACTATTTTTCTTACCTTATTCTATATTGCCACTCTGGCCAACCTCCTAAGATGCTCGATGAGTAGGATTACGCATGATGTGTTTTAGGCATATCAAAGGTTCCTTTTTGAGGAGGATACCCTAGTTCCTTTGCATGCCCTTGGTTGGACCTACTACCTTTTTGTTTTGGGTCCTCAAACCAGGGCACTGATTCAGTATATGACTTTGGGTGTAGTAGTGAGTACAAAAGACATTGTTTTCATACTTGATGGGTTGCCTCCTAACCATATGGTATCCTATGTACAAATTGATGCAGGGTAGCTTTGTTTCCAAGTTAGTAGAGACACAAAAGTAGGCATGGACCATCCTGGATCAAAATTTGGTGGAGGGATCGATGGCAATGAGATCACCTATGGAGCGGGATATCCCTCGAATGACATCCTCATGGCAGAACTAGAAAGGGAGGTTTGGCAACCGAACCCACAAGGGAGCTACATTTATGTTTTGAGTTTCAAGTTTAAAATCATCCCATCACTCTTGGATAAAGAGGCTCCTGCATTAGAGGAACCAACGTCCCCCAACTAAGATGTTGCAACAGTCCTCTTGAGTATTGATTCTAATGGTGAAGAAACCTCGAGAGAGAGTAATGATTTCCATGTTTCCACTAGTTTTACACTTATAAAATGCCCATTTTGGATGGTCTCCATGTCTGGTCTCCCTCCTACAAACTTGCCAATCAGAGTGAAATGCTCAAGCTCCATGTAGCTATCCATTAGGTCTTCAGGGATAACCAGGTTTGTTCCACAATGAAGCAGTTCTTGGAAGGGTTGCTTTGTTGAGGATCCTGGTCTTAGGACATAAGAATAGGAAACCTTTTGGTTTAGGTTTAGCCTACCTTTTTGTCCCTCCTTATCAGAGGGTATTTTCAATGCCTTTTGAACCCATCCACCTGGGTCCCTAATGCATCAACCACTACCCCGTAAACCATGCCATGATTGGTCCCTCCTAGAATCTTGTCTGACCATCCTACCTCATTTTTCTTGTATCCTCTTGGTTGCTCTCCATCCACCACTCGATCGCTACTTTTCTTGCTCTCCATCCTGCTCCCACAATGGACTGCCAAATCCTTTTTATTCCTCACTATACCCGCCCTTACTTGAGGGAAATAGTAAGTAGAGAGAAGAATTAGAAGGGTTTTGGCTTGAATGTAGGGAATCAATTTGTTTAATTGGTGTATCTCAATACTCACCCTTACGAGAGGGAAACTATAAGTTAGACAGATATCCAAAGAAACAGATGATGAAAAATATTTTCTAGACTATTATACCAAGTGTCTCAAAAACTCTCCCTTACATGAGGGAAACTATAATTTTTTAAGGGTAATGATACGTGGAACGTAGGCAAAATATATTTTGAAAAATATGTTGTTTTTAAACTTGTAAACCAAATTTAATTATCAACAATTTTTATTTAAAAGGTTTAGATTTAAAATATACTTCTAAAAAATATTTAATGAAATGCTCGTTCTTTGAAAATAACAAAGGTTTATAAAAAGCAAATATGAAGATGAAATATATATATATATATATATATATATATATATATATATGATATATGTAGATATATATATCTACATATATATATACTATATATATATATATATATATATATATATATATATATATATATATCTACATATATATATAGATATATATATATATATATATATATATATATATATATATATATATATATATATATATATATATATATATATATATATATATATATATATATATATATTATATATATATATATATATATATATATATATATATATATATATATATATATATATATATATATATATGTAGATATGTATATATATACTATATATATATATATATATAGTATATATATATATATCTATATATATATATATATAGTATATATATATATATATATAGATATGTATATATATAGTATATATATATATATATATATATATAGTATATATATATCTATATATATATATATATATATATATATATATATATATATATATATATATATATATATATATATATATATATATATATATATATATATATATATATATATATATATATATATATATATATATATATATATATATATATATATCTATATATATATATATATATATATATATATATATATATATATATATATATATATATATATATATATATATATATATATATATATATATATATATATATATATATATATATATATATATATATATATATATAGATATAGATATGTATATATATACTATTTTTTTCTCTTTAAATACGAGCCTTAAAAACACATGAGATTAATATTAAGTTTTTGAATATCTTCTCTAAGAAATATTAAAGTATATTTAAAGAAAATAACTTTAAGCATTTATTAAGATAGATAAAAAATGATAGTAACTTTTAAATATACCCCCCGCTTAAATAAAACAAATGAAAATTTGTGATCTTAACTATGAAATATTAATATTTTTACCTTATAATTACTTCAAAGAAAGTAAAATCACTAAATATGATTGACAAAAGATAGCACATCCCCCATTTAAAGTGATGGACCAATAAAGTGCAAAATATGCACTTAACCCCCCCCCAACAAAAAAAAAAATATTAGAAAAAGGTTACAATTTTGTGTCACGAAAGGCTCGAAGACAAATGATGTCCTTCGAAACGAAGGAAAGGAAAATAACCTAATTAAAAATAAAATATAGGGAAAATAACCTAATTAAAAATAAAATATAGGGAAAATAAAGAAATTATACACAATCCATGAGACAAGAGAACGGATTTCAAAAAACTACATAGACGTTCCTTTCGAAGGCTTGCAAAAAAAATAATCTCAAAATGGAAGAAGGGGCAGTGCCTTTCAACAACCAGAAGGAGAGAAGTCATCAAATGTGAAATGGAGGTTTCAAGAACTCGACTGTCTATAACCAGAAGGAGAGAAGCTTTGATGTTTAGATGGAGGTGTGGAGACCCTCTGTGTCGAGAAGAGACCCTTGAGGATAGATGAAACACAGGCACTAAGCAGAGGTGAACTTGAGCTTTTGTTTCTTGATCTTGCAAATATGTAAAAGGAAGGGATGATTATGCAAGACCACATTGTGAAAAAGAAAGTGAACATTGTAGGACCATGTTATGAAGAAAAAACTAGTTAATGCTCTTGCCAGACCATGTTAAATAACTAGAGAATGCTCCTACAAGACCACGTCAGGAAAATAACTAGAGATTTGCAAAAATGTATCCTGCAATACCATGTTATGAGAAAAAATAGTGAACATCCCTACAAGACCACGATAAATAACTAGAGAACACTCTTGGAAGACTACGTTACAAAAAATAACCAGAGAACGTTCCTGCAATACCACATTATGAGAAAGATGATTCTAAAAAAAAAATTTATATATTTAAAACAAAATCTATAATAGTTTCAATTGTAAAATAAGTGAACTTGAAAGGCAGATTTTAATTTAAAAAAAAAAAAGGTAAAGTTGTTTATAAGAACCGGGTTGAAAGAGCATCGGAGAAGAGAAATTAATATTTGGAGATTCGATTAGGATCTTCTGAGCACCAATGTGCTAGGTAGAAGAAATCGTCCAAACTGTCACGGGCACCAAAAGTGTTGAGCACCAAGGGATAGTTGGAGAGAGGATCTCTATAAAATGCAAGTTCTAGTAGAACTAACAGGAATAAAATGATCCATGAAATTAAGCCACGAGTGCCAAGCAATGATTACCTAAATCTTCAAAGATCGAAATCTACCACGATAATAGAGAAAAGACACCACATTTTTTTTTGTGGAAAAAATCCCAAAAGGGATGCCAATTTCGGGTAAGACCCAAGGAGGCCCTAAGGGGTATCCATTCCACCAAAAATGCCCAGGACTCGGACCTGGCCTACCACATTTGACATACTCAAGGAGAAAACAAACACACAAAAACAATTTTAAAATAAGTAAATAACAACAAAAATAATAAAATAAAATAAAAAACATGCTCCTTGAGTGTGTCAAAAACAAAAGCACAACTAAACACACACACAATAAGATAAAATAAAACACAACACAATCCACATAGAAAAACACAATAACCACATAACAAAACACAAACAAGATAAAAGCACAGAACACTACAAAGACATAACCCAAAAAAAATATGAAAAATAAATACAACAAAAACCTAAAATATTAAAAAAATAAAATAAAAATAAAAATAAAAAACAACCAACAAGAGATAATAAACAAAAAAAAAAAACATAGAAAACACTCACACAAAAAAACACGAATTGACACAAACAAATAGAAACACAAGAACAATAATGACAAAAACACAAGAACAATAACAAAAAATATAAAAAAACACAAAACAACAAAAACACAAGAACAAAAAAAAACAACACAAAGAACACAAAAACAAAACAAAACAAAAGAACACACACCTAAAAAAACTAAAGAAAAAATAATAATAATAATAATTTGAACATAACAATGACCTATCTAGACCAGAAGACTAATAAGACAAGAAACAACAAAGAAAATGAAATAAAGAAAAGAGTGAGCTACAGAATGAAAAAAACCTGAATGAACCAAAGAGAAGCAAAAAAAAGGAAGAAAAAATTAGGTACCTTCAGAACTGGAGCCATCCAAAGAAATTATAGAAATAAGAGCTTCCCTAATTTGCGAAGCCCACCATCTAGGAGGGTGTCTATAACAAGTAAGATCACCTTTGTCCAAAGGCCAATTATCTAAAGCATCAACACTCTTGTTTTGATCTCTGACCACATGTTGTAATCAATTTTCAAAAATCCCATCTGGATTAATTGAATCTTCTCAATAATTATTTTTATTCTCCAATCAACCTTATGATTCTTTGAAGGAGTCTTCAAAAGATTAATCATAAGTTGAGATTTAGACTCAACTAACACCTTTTCCCATCCAAAATTATTCTTGGAAGGAGTCTTCAACTAAGTCCTCTGAGGATACCATACCTCTAAGCAAGGTTATTGGAAAGAATACCCAAATTATCAGCAAAAGTAAAAATTAGAGAGCCATCTGAAAGTCTACCAATTTCTCCCACATTGGCTTTTCTAGGGTTCCCTCTAGAGGCTCCATCAGTATTGACTTTTCCAAAATCCTTAGGAGGAGGTTTCCAATTTCTTTTCCTATCCATCTTACTAATACTCACATTCCATTTAATATGGTTGCCCTTAGAATATTTAATCTTCAATATTTGCATCACTTGATACCATATTTGGTGGGATTTTTGGGGTGATTAAGGAGTTGATGGACTGATTCAACTAAGTTGGCTATGGTATTTTGCCAAATATAGTGAATATCCTTCCTATATTGATTAAAAATTTAGTTGTTCATTTCAATCCAAATATTCCAAAGAAGAACGGTAGAATCCATCCAAACTAACTACCTAATAAAATGATCAACACCCTTTTGATTAGGCCAATCCCTCCAAAGTTGTTCAAAAGTAAAAAATTTGACCATTGTAAGACAAGTAAAGTGGCCATTCTACTCCATAGCTCAGAGGCTAAAGTACACTCAATAAAAATATAGTTGAGAGTTTCTACATTCTCTTCACACATCTCACATATAAAAGGGCCATAAAAACCACGCTTCATAAGTTGCTCACCAGTAAGCACCCTACGATGCAATAAAAGCCAATTAAAGAACCTCACCTTAGGCCAAAGCTTTTGAGCCCACATTTGAGAAAATATGTTTGAAGAATGGCTGGGATTATTATGGCATAAGGTCAAATAACCTTGAGAAACCGAATACTCACCCTTAGTAGTGTTGTTCCATCCAAAACAATATTTTTCATGGGACCAAGAGAGAGATCTCATATGAAGGATGCCTTGGATATTTTATCTTTGCCTTTTTGGGATTTGAATAGGACAATCCTCAATAGGGATCCAATATCTACCAACCTTTGAATTGCTAGTATGGTACCGACAGTAATTAGCCACCTTTATCCAGTTAGCTCGATGAAGCTCAATTATCTAAGGCCTCCAATTGGGAAACTAAGTTATCAAAGTCTTGTGACCATCCCAAGAATTTGTCCAAAAATTTACCTATTGACCATTATGAATGATCCAAAATATATATTTTTTTATCAAATCCTCACCAGTCTTAAGAACTGCTAAAATGGGAGAACCTTTGGTAGGAAGTTGATAGCAAACAAGGTCTTCAAGACTTTTATTCTCAACATATTTAGCATGAATATTATTTGCCCAAAGAGCATTGGGGTTATGCAAAATCCTCCAATATAATTTAGCAGCTAAAGCTTTATTGTTAATAATAGAAGACTAGAATCCTAACCCCCTTTATTCTTAGGAAGACATAAAGTGTCCCAATTCACGAAGGCCCATTTTATTTTCTCCTTAGTACCACTCCAAAGGAACGATGACTGATTTGATCCTGTTATCGAAGGACAACCTTTGGAATATTCAACACGAAAGATACATAAATAAGAATAGCTTGAAGGACTGATTTTACCAAGGTGATTCTACCCCCATAAGAAAGCGACCTGTTGGTCCACTTTCCAATTTTATTCTTGACATTTTCCAACAACCAATTCCAATATTTATTTTTCTACCTTTGAATATTTATGGGAATACCAAAATAAGTGAATGGAAGGGAGGTTTTCTTATATATTAATTTATCCAAGACCATGGATTCCTGTCTAGTAGAGCAGTGAAATAAAATAACTTTATATTTGTCTTCATTGATCAACTGCCCAGTAGCGTTAGAAAAATATCTAATTATTTTATTAATATTAGAAACTTCCTTAACTATAGCTTTACCTAAAAGAGTAGAATCATCCAAAAATTGAAGATGAAATATAGGTCTAGATCCATGAGCAATGGTAACTCCCTCAAGGGTTTTGTTTCCCCTCTTTTTGTTTATAGTCCTACCCAAGCATTCATCAAGAATGATGAATAAATAGGGGGATAGCAGGTCACCTTGCCTAATACCTCTGGAAGCTAGGAATGACTGAGAAGGCCTGCCATTGATAAGAACTAAGTAGGAAACTGAAAAGATACATCCCATAAGACAATCCATCCAATCCTTAGATAAATCAAATTGCCTCAAAATTTTGATAAGGAAGTGCCAATCCACTCTATCATAAGCTTTGGATAAGTCTAACAAAATGAAAATGGAAGGAGAATTTTGCATATCCATGGAATGGATGGCTTCCTGAGCAAGAACTATCTCATATACTATTTGACACCGTTCCACATAACCCCCTTGCTTTGGGGAAATAATCTTATGCAAAAGAGGCTTCAGTATTTCTACGATGATTTTAGTAATGATTTTGAGAAGAACATTACATAAAGCAATAGGTCTAAAAGGTAGGATATGATCAACCTATTGAGATTTTGGAACAAGAGTAATATAAGTTTTATTGATAACATTAAAAATTTCTTTGGCAATTATGGCTTCTTCCACCACCTCTAATAAATCAACATGAATTATATCCCAAAACTCTTAGTAGAGCTCAATGGAAAAACCATCAGGACCTGGGGTTTTCCCTTTTTGCATTTTAAAATCTACCGGTTGAAGTTCATTTATAGTAATAGGAGCAGTCAAAATAGAGTTCTCATCAGATGTGATAAGATAAGGGATTGCTTTAAGAATATTTTGTTGAGAAGTTGAGTCAATAGGAGTAGCAACAAAAATATTGGAAAAGTAATCAACAATAATAGAGTTAATGCCATCCCAAGTATAAACAACATCTCCAAAATATTATTTTAGGGAAGAAATAAAGTTGTGAGATCTTTGAGCTAGAAGAGATTTGTGGAAGAAATTTGTGTTTTGATCTCCTTCTTTGAGCCATTGAATTCTAGATTTTTGCTTCCATAATATTTATTCTCTTTTTTCCCATTCCTCTAACTGGGTTGTGAGTTTAATTTCATCTACACTTATTTTCTCTGTGAACCCTTCTAAACAAATTTTCTTATTCAAATTTTCAAGATGAGCAAAAAATTCATGGTTTTTATGAAATCCTCAAACTCTTTCCAGTTCCAAGTCTTGATTTTGGATTTAATGTATTGCAGTCTTTTGGCAAAATAGAACATCTTAGTCCCATGCCTAAGTTTACCTTCCTTCCATTATTTTTGCACATGAGGTCTAAATGAAATGTCTCTAAGCAACATTAATTGAAAATGAAAAGGAGAGAAACTCACATTGGTTTTCCACATTTCCACCATGACTAGCCAATGATCCGAACCAACATTATTAAGAGTCTTCACTTTAGGAATGTGACCATGGATTAAGAAATTTTCAAAGAGCAAAAACCTATCCAATATCTCCATTATACAAGCTAAGCCTTGCCTTTTGTTAGACCAAGTCATAAGGCCATTATCTAGTTGGATGTCCACAAGATGGAGGTTTGCAATATATTCGCTTGTGAGGTCAGTACTTTTGTCCAAATTTCTATTTCCCCCCCTTTTCTCATCTAGAGAGAGGATGGTATTGAAATATCCTTCGATCAAGATCCAAGCTTCAAGAAAATGAGAGATAATATGAGTTATATCCTTCCACTGTCTTCTTTTTTCCTCCAAAGCAGTCAGAGCATAAACAATAATGCAGAGCATAATTTGGTTGGAATGTCTACTTTGAATAGCTATAGTCAACATATCCTAACTTCCAACCATATGGTGAATAACTACCTCTTTTGGGTCCCAAAGACATGCAATGCCACCAGAAGTCCACTAGGAACTGAGGGAAACCACTTTTCCAGCTGGCCAAATTTTATTGGTAATTGAGTCCATATCCTCCATTGACATCTTTGTTTCTTGAAGGAAAACAATATGTGGATGATTTATCTGAATCATTCTTCTAATTTCATTTTGTTTTGAAAGACTCCCTTTGAGTCCTATAATATTCCAAGTGATAATATTCATTAATAATAAGGCTAAAAAAGTTGGGAAGGGCATTAATATTACCGTCCTCTACAATATTTTTACCTTATTTTACCATATGATATTGATTCGTATTACGACCTGCTTTTTGATTAAAATCCATATTCAGTTTTTTTTCCCTATTTCTTGACTTATTCCAAGTGAATCTGAGATGGCTTCTAACCTTGAAG
Organism: Wollemia nobilis; assembly: GCA_028583015.1. Taxonomy (NCBI): domain Eukaryota; kingdom Viridiplantae; phylum Streptophyta; class Pinopsida; order Araucariales; family Araucariaceae; genus Wollemia; species Wollemia nobilis. The sequence goes on along the minus strand of JAQPPZ010002483.1, from coordinate 82,368 downwards.
AATGCTCGTACATAGCCAAAATTTTATTAGAGGGTTCAACGGAGTCTATATTGGGACCTGTATTGTTTGAAGTTTTGACATTTAAAAAATTGTTTTTCTTGTGTAAATTTTCTCCCTTTTTTTCTATTGAAAACCTTTGATTTATTGGTTTGTATTTGAGTTCTTCCATTCATATTTAAATTGTGTTTCTAAGATTTTTGTTTCCATTATTTCATCTTCCTCACATAGGACATCATTTGTGGAAAGGATTTCAAACATATTAGCAGATGAATTTGATTGATCCTTCATAACTAGTTTTTTCTGAGTGTTCTTCTTCTTAGGCATTTGTAAACCTACTGAGTTTATATATTCTTTATTTTGATCAAGAATTTTATTTGGGCAATCACTGGCCAAATGACCATATTCATGGAAAATTCTACAAGGAAAAGGAATGTTCTCATAGGCCACTACTTGCTCCTAAGTGTCTTCCCCAAATTGTAATGTGATATTTTTAGATAGGGTTTTGTCAAAATCAATTAAAACACAAATTCAAGCATAAATAATATGTTCAAAATTTTGATTACAATCAACAGTCATCATAAAAGTTCCTAAAGAGTTTCCAATTGAAGAAAAAATGATAGGATTCCAAAATTCAATAGGGAGGCCAAAGAGTCTAACCCACACGGGAGCTATAGAATGCATATCTTCTTTGGCTTTAAATTTAGTATTCTAGGGCTTCATGAAAAGCCCCGCCCTTCCAAAAAACCAAGGACCCCATTGAAAAGTTTTCTCTCTATCTTCATTATTAGCAAATAAAATAAGAAAATAACCATTTGGATAAAAAGAGATTTGTAACTCACCTTTAGTTTTCCAGATTTTTGTAGCCCAGACTCCAAAAATAGATAGGCTCAGATGAAAACCCACGAACTAAAAAATTAGTCTTCTTTTTTCCAAATCTTCAATGTCAATATGAATTTTACCCATATCAAGTGTAACAATAGGAGTTCCATCAAATGCTTTAAGACATCCTAACTCTGTTTTCTTGGGATCAATATTAGGTATTCTTAGAGGTTTATGGGAAGCCCTAAGATTGATATTAGCATTGGGCTGAGGCTATCCACCACGAAGGGCATCCCTAAAATTTAATTGTGTGGATGAGTTTTCAAAATTCTTACCCTTGACAGGGGTTTTCACAATAGAATTATTTTATGGGTGAACCTTAGCACCAGATTCACTTGAGATATGAGCCATTTTTTGATCAATTTATTGAAACTTGTTTCGTGATCTCTTTAATACTTTCCCTAGATGTCATGGAAAGGTATGGTTTTCACTTTTCTTTTGTGTAGCAAATTAGAAGTCATTTTCACTCAAGTTCATAGTATGATATGTTGAAAGACAAATTTCTAACCCATCTTGGATCCCCTGCAACATTTCTTGCTAAAATATTGAGCATAAACCACAAAAATATTGGCCTCTAGGACCCGAAGGCCTTAAAAACCAACCTCTAGAGTTTCTTGCACTAAACCTAGATGAAACCCTCACATAATCGCTTGCCAAAAATCTCGTTCACACATAGGGATATGCTAGGATTTGTGTTTCTCCAAATGATATGAAATTTTTTTGAGATGTTCTAGGTTTTTTCATACATCTACCCTCAAAATTTAAGCTCAATTCGAGCCCGGATGAGTGAGATATGGCCGAAACAAGTTCAATATTTTGGGTAGTCCTGCGAAAATGTCCCTCAAAGATCTATAGATTTCAAAAAATACACCACGTTTTAAAATGAAATGGGTGTTGATAATTACACAACCCAAATATTGTTAAAGGAAATTTTACATAATAAAAGAACTATTACTTTTATGATAAGTAAAAGGATTTCAAATATTTAAAAAAAAATGTGTTGAAAGAATAATTTGAAGAGGGGGAAGAATAAAATAATAAGTACCCTCCTTTTAAAATAGGCTAAAATATCCCATAGAATAGCGTAAAACTATTTTGAAGCAAAGGAAGAGATTTTTAATATTTTGAAATCTCTCAAAGACGAATTAGAACAAGCATATTAAAAAATTGCATAAAATATATTCATCAATAAAGATTTTGCTGAAAAAAATTATGGATAAAAGAGAAATGACTACTGAAATAATTTCAAGAATATAGCCAAAATTATCCAAAGTAAATGAACCAGATCCTAGAACCTTCAAGAGAGAATGCTAGAAAAATTTAACCCGCTCTCATACCATGTTAGAATTTCACAATAGATATGCAAAGCATTACAAGAGATGAAAATAAGAGTAGAATTGATTGATTTATTCCAAGGATCAACTTTGTATAAATAGCAGAGTTGATTATTGAGAGCCATTAGATTACAACAACTCATAATACCTGATGAAGACACCATTGAGAGTTCTCCTGACACATGGAGGAGTGGAAACTCAAGTGTCTATCCTAGTGGAACTTAAGAGAATATTCTCTTATCCTAACAGAAGAACTTGAATAGCAATATACATAGTGGTGTATTGGTAGGATATTCTAGCACTCAAATAATAACCAAGTAATAAAAACAACCACAATAACTAAAATAGGCATAGAAAAAAACCAATGGATCTTGCTAAAGAAGCTAATAAATAATTTTAGCTTATTGAACCTATGAGTGAATATGAGGAAGATGAACAACCATTATAACTATATATAGAAGATATTTAGATAGACCCTATGGGATAGAGTGAACCAATACATATAGGAGATACTCCACAATTCCCATAGTCATAAAATATTTCTATGTATATATCTAGAGCACATCAATTCTTACATAATGTTAGTTTTTTTGTAGCATATTTCTAAGTAAATATCTAGAGCAAAATAAATCTCTAAAGGATTCGAGAACATGCTAACTAGGATTTCCAATGACTATAAATTACAACATCCTACAAATGCAACATATCAAACTTCTTTCATAGAAACTATTTCTAGTCAAAATATAGCGGATCAAGAAATATATCCATTTCTATAAATATTTCTTTTTGTTATTTGTAGTAGTCCACTATTCTCTTTAAATGATGATTGAAAACTCTTTTAACATGTTGCTACAATAGAGATAGTAATAGTTACTAATGATATTTATTGATGCATAGAGGAAATACCAACATGCTTTATAATCCTTTCGATTGATAGAATTTACTTATTATTGGTCATACTAATCAAAGGAAAATATGGCAAAAGGAAAAACCTAAATCTATCATCTCATTGTGCCTATTTTTATTGTATATCATTTGAAAGGATTCGGTGCCTATGGAATTTTATTTAGTATGATCTACTATTGTAAAAATATTTTTGTAATATTTTCAAGATATTGGCATATCTAAAGAATAATTCCATACCAATTATAAATAATTTAGCAATTTTTACAACTCATGGTATATTAACAATCTCTATCTAGATACCACATATTTTTATTTAAATCCAGAATAAGTTGGGAATATGCATGCATCATCCCCACTTTACTTCGATGAGTGTAAATACCATCCTTAACTACTTTATAATAATAACATACTCTTTTTTTGCCTACATATGTTTACACATTATGAAATTAAAATAATTATACTTAACAATGACCTTCTTTACCTCAATAAATACTTGCTTTATCCATACAATTTATGAATATAACCAACCACATTATAATTTCTTAATAAATACTAATACAACAACATATTATATCCTATATATTATAAATATTTATGCTACATTTTCTACCATTTAAGAGAATAATACCCATGTCAATGATGTTACTCCTCTTAGAATGATTATACAATCCATCACAAGAATGGAGGAACTTATATGTAATTAATAGAATGAAATATTTTTTTGACACAAAGATATCAAAATAAAAAACAATTATTATTGCTTTCCTTATTGGTGTTGCGTCACTTAATGGTTATGTATTGACTATATATGCACCTCTTAAAATTTTAATACATGGCATGGATTCCTTACAAGAATAGATATTGGTAACTTTCTAGGAAGAAATAAAGAGTATTCATTACATACTGATAAGATGATTTTTATTGGACTAAATGTATTAACATGCATAAAAAAATTATAGCAACAAGAAATCCCTCAATGCAATAAGGTTATATTTGGGGATTATTCTATGATCCTTCTTGGTGAGCTTAGTTAGATAATAACAAGAAAAGTAAAATATGTTAATTCAAACAATAATGGGTCTACGATATTGTTAGAAATTTATGATAAAATTGTAATGTTAGGTGTTATCATGATATAAAAGATAACAATCAAGAGCATATTTAATTTCATGACATGGCGTTAAACATGAGAAATACATGTTCAAAAATAGAATATTTTAAGCTTCTAATATCATTAACCAGTTAATTCCACTCTTATTGATAGATAAAATACTTTTGAACTTCCACATATTATTATGCAATAAAAGATATAGTTGTAATTAATAACAAATATACATTAAAGTATTTGGATATGCTGATTACTGATAGAAATGCAAAGAAAAATATGTAAAGGGTGGGTGTTCAACCCAATATTGATCATTTATAGGCAACATTCGTATTATGCCCTAGTGAATTAGTGATGATAACCTCTGACTTATGTGTATCAACAATCTAATTTAATGAAGCCCTTGATGATATTATTTTTATTGGCTATTGCTCTATTTGAGAGTGGTTTAAGAGCATCCATATGTAAATACTATTAGAAGTAATATAACAACTATCTTGTAATTACCACTTTTACATATAAAAACCTTCATATCAGGCAATTAAAGGGATTTTTTTGAATGAAGTAGAGAGATCAATGAGAGTTCAAAAGAGGTAAATCTATAGAATGCAAAAGAAAAGAGATTACCAAGAGGTAAGAAAATAAAGTTGGAAAGATGCTGAAGGGAAGAAAATTGGCAAGAAGCCAAAGAGGAGTAAGAGGAAAAAAAAGAGAAAGAGAAAAATAAAGGGGAAGTGAAAGAGGAAAATAAAGGGAAATAGAAAGAGGAAAAGAAAAGGGAAGATAAATAGGAACAAGCTCGAATAGAGAGAGGCTAGCAAGCTTAAAATGGGAAAGTAGAGGAGTAAAAGAGAGAAGAAGAGAGAAGAAAGAGAACAAAGATAAGAGGAAGAGGAAATGACAAGAGAGATATTAATAACAAGGGTGTAAATCCATACAAAAGAAAAATTAATGTAAAATATTTATGTACAACCGTTTTGGTATTTCTACAATAACAATTGATATTTACCTTGACTTCACTCATGTATGCATATTTAACTATTTTTTGCTTTAGTATTTAAAATTGTATGCTATAGACTACATGGATTAGTGTGTGCAAGGTTGTAGTTTAAGTGAATCTCTATATAGATATCATTATCATATGGCATGACTATTGCCAACCAGCTAAGAACCATCTAAAGGAAAATACCTAGCAAGGTAACTAGAAAGCATTTTTTTAGGGTACATTGTGCTAATTCAACCAAATAAGAAACCTACCTATCCTAGTACTATATTGCCAATATGGAAGTTGAAATTTACCATATTGTTATATAGGATGCATCTTCATGCATGGTGCCATCTAATTAATGTAATCTAGGAAGTTCATTATCAGAAAGCCATCAGGGAAGTTGTCATCATGGTATACTATCATCAAAGAAGTTACACTATTGTCAAGGGGATCTACTATTAGAGGAGAAGTTTCATCATGGAAAATGGTGTAATCTAGGAAGAGTTATTATCATATGAGAATAACATCATGAAGTTTAATAATGTTAAGCAATACCATCTATAAAATTATCATAAACTAAGATATTATGTATCATTAGGACCTTGTCATCAAGGAAGTGTTGCCTAGTGTTATGTCATATTAAGTTGAAAGCATGCAATTTTTTTCCCTTATCATATTAGGGTACTATAATATTGTTCAAAGTGATTATGTGTAAAGTTACTATCTTTAGACATTATCATATTAAAGTTATGCCATCATACCCAATACTTGTTATGCTAATTATAGTCTGGTAATTTGGTGGATGCCATCTAATTTTTGTTATCATGTTAGCATGGAAACTACCATAAAAGTAAGAGGATGTCATTATGAATATGTATTCATAAAGCTTAGATATTACCATAAAGGTTATTCCAACTAAATATCAAGGTGTAATTTGTTATCTAAGATCCTTGTCCATTGAGGGATGAAGTCTAAATACTTTATTTTGAGCATTAAATTAGAATGTAACCAAATTATACACTACTATGAGTGGGAAATATGAATCCTTATTACTAAGGGAGGCTAATTTTTATTTGTTCCCCTTTTTCATATCCATTATTTTGTATTAGAGTAGGTTGATCTATGAGGTTCACTGTATGCCAAAGAAGATATGATATAATGGGAAAGAATATCATGAGACCCTTAATCCATGGATATAGGTAAGATGCTAAGGGGAATTACTACTTGATTAGATACACTTGAAACTATCCAAATGAGAGGTATTCAAGTAGAAGATGTTAGTGATAGTGAAGAGGAATTTTGAAGTTAACAAGAAATTATCAATGATGAACAAGAATGATATATAGAAAAATGACTAATTTAGGTAATCTCAAATATGGAACATAAACCAAGAATAAACACTCTCAATTTTAAAATATGTTTAAACCTAGAAGAATTGATTGATTAGATAACAAACATGAAGATATTCTTCAACTAAAAATCTATGAAGAATCTAAAGTGGATAAAATTTACATGTATAAATTTGAATGTGCATCATGTCTAAACTAAGATATATTAAAATGGGAAGGATAAAATTTGAACATAGGATAAGTTTGTTATCATATTGAAGTCTAAATATTTACCTATTGACTACCAAATAGGGTTCCTTATAAGACTCCAAAACCTTAAATAAAAGTATTCAAGGGTGAAAGAATATATGAAGGAGTCCTATAAATTTACCACAAGGGAAGCTCACCTTGAATATTATGATGAGAAGGTGAAAAGATACTTAATGGACTAAAGTTATCCATACAAGATGAAATTTGTCTAATTCAAATTAAAACCATTTAAGAGGTATATAAATATCTGCTTAACATAGAGGATTTATTGTTGCACATGCAATAAAATAATATGAGCAAAATGGGATGATCCTCTCAAGGAATAGAATAATTAAATAATGATAACAAGATGCATTTGTAAGAACGATAATTCAATACTTCTCAAGGTAATTTCAACCAAAGCATAAAAAGGTTGAATCATAAAAATTAGAGGTAGATTTGGTAGACATAGAGGTCATGGATTTGCTTTCAAGTTCTATATATGCTTGAAAGGACATAAAAATTTTGAGTATCCTCAAGCCCAAAATTTTAGTAGGAATGGGAAGGAAAACTGTAACTAGATTGTATAAGTATATGAAGAGAATATTGCTTTATCAAAGCACATGAAGGAACTTGAACAAGGAGAATAACTTATGATAGAAAGGGTATTATTGAAACTAGGAAAGGAGTTGAATGAAACAAAGTAAAGCAAGAATCTATTTAGGATGATTTACAAATTAGGAGGCAAGTGATTCAAAGTGATTTTGGATAGTAGGAGTATAGATAATTTAGTGTCTACAAATATGGTAGAGAAGATTGAGTTGAAGAAGATTTAACACCCAAATATATGGTTGTAAATGGGACATCATAGTTTGGTAACTAAACAATATATGTTAAACTTTCAAATCATATCCTACAAGGATAAGATACTATGTGTTGTTATTCCTATGGATGCTTAACATGTATTGTTGGTTATACCATGGAAATTTGATATAAGGGTAGTGCATAAATGTAGGAAGAATACCAACACTATTAAGAATGATGGTAGGAGGTTCACATTAAGTCTATTGAAAGAAAAATAGAAAGAAGTAGATAATAGTCCTAAAGTGTGTTTAGGTATAGAAAAATAATCATTCAAGGGAATGAAGAAGAAGGAAGAATATTTTGATTTCATTGCTAAGCCCATGAAAGAAGAGGTAATAGAAAATATGGATGGAATCCCACATGATGTGAAGGATTTATTGGAATAATATGTTGATATTTTTTCAAAATATGGGTTGCCACCCATGAGGAACATTGGATATCACATAGATTTTAGATTGGATCGAGATTACATAATAAATCAAATTATAGGATGACATTAATGGAGTATGATGAGGAAAATATATTAATAATAAAGAGATTAAAAACAAGAAATATATTGATAGCCTAAGTCACCAGTAGTAATGATTATAAAGATAACACTATGATGACTCTTGTTGTAGATAAGGAGAAAGAAAAAGAAAAAAGAGTTGGTAAAGAGATAGTATATGAAGACAAATCTCACAAGGTAATTGAGGGTTTCAAATAAGTCCATATTTCTAGAGTTGATTGTAGCCATTGTAATTTAAAGTGTAGTGATAGACAATAGGATTAGAGTGGAGATGAAGAGTTTGGGTGCTTTTAAAGGAACACCATTGCTATTAGCTTCATATTAATGATGTGAATGAGATATACCAGAAAAGTACTAAGAAGATATGTGTAGGGTGCAAAAATTCTCATAATACCAAAAATAAAGCCAAAGAATGAAGGTCTTAGATATATAGGTAAAATAAAATACAATAAGACTAGATTTGTGGGAAGAGAAATTAATACAAGGGATGAAGGTCCTAGGATGGGTTGTTGTAGTTAGTGTTGAAGATCTAGACACATTGTAAAAAGGTGTTGGAACCTACATCCTTGTGTTATTTTTGGAGTACATAATCTCTTCATCCAAAATTGTTAGATCTAAGAGAAAGTAGACAACAAAGTGCATATTGAATGTGGTTGGATCAATGTAATTGAATGAGATAAAGTAAAATGAATGCTAAGTACATTATATAAGAGGATAGTTTATTATGATTTGAATAAAATGATAAGATAACAAAGAAGACCTTGTGGAATCCACCAAGATAAAATCATGATAGTGTAAAGGAGTAATTCATGTTCATGAGTTAGATATCATGGAACAATTCTTATTTATCCAATGGGTATAATGCAAAAACATCCGTGTGTGAATATGATTATAGGTAATGTATCAACATTCTACCTGGTAACTACCATTGTTGTATGTAAAAACCTTCATGTGAAGGAGTGATAGATCAGTAAGAGGGCAAAAGAGAGAAATCAACAAGATGCCAAACAAGAGATAGTGGTAGGAGGTGAAATAAGAAAATTGGTAAGAAGTTGAAGGGAATTATTTTGGCAAGAGGTCTAATAGAAGTAAGAGGAAGAAGAGGAAGAGAAAAATAAAGGGAATATGAAGAAGAAAAATAAATAAAAGAGATTGTCCAACAAAAATAAAAGGGAAAAATAGAGAAGCAAAAGAGTGTAGAAGATAGAAGAAAGAAATCTAAGAGAAGAGGAAGAGTAAACAACATGAGAGAGTGAAATAAAAAATGGTGCATGAGCATCTAGAAGAAGAAAATTAATGTGAAATATTGATGTTTATCCATTTCGGTGTTTTTGCAATAATAATTACTATCTACCCTTAATTCTCTTATGTGTATCATAGACTACTTGGATTAGTATGTAAAGTGTTGTAGGTGACATGAATATTAATCTATATCTCACTATCACATGACACAACTATTGTCAATAAGTCAAAAATCATTTGAAATAAAATGCCTATCAAGGTAACTAGTAAGAATCATCTTTGGGTATGTCATGGTAATGTTATTAATAAGGAAACTATCTACTTGAGTATCATATTTTCAACATGGAGGATATAATTTATCATATTATTATCTAGGATGCACCGCCATGCATGGTGTCATCTAATTTATATCTTGGAAGTTTATTTTAGGGAAGTCATCAAGGAAGCTACCATTAGCGGTAACTTTCATCAAAGAAGTTGCACTATCATCATGGGGAGCTTCCATCTAAGGGGGAGTGATGTTGTGGGGTGTATAGGATCTTAAAAATACTATCATGATAAATGATGTTGTCTAGGAAGAGTTATTGCCATCTGAGAATATCATCATAAATTTTACAAATGTGAAGCAATGTTTCCTACAAAATTATCATTGACTAAGATAAAAAATGTTATTAGAACCTTGACATCAAGAAAGTATTATCTAGTGCTATATCATCTTGAGTTGGAAGCATACAGTATTTTTTTCTTTCTATCTTGGGGTAGCATTAACTTGTGTAAACTAATTTCTATAATGTGGAAATTTATTATATTTAAATATTACCATACCTAAATGTTGTCATTCTCATTACTCTTCTACCAGTTATAGTTTTGCAATCTAGTAGGTACCAACTAATATATGTTGTTATGCTAAACAATGTCATGCCAACATGACAAGTGTTGTTAGAGTAAGAGGATGCCACCTTAAAGGTGCAATCATATAGCTTGGAGACTATAATTAGGTTTATATCAACTGATAACAGAGGTACAATTTCTAATCTAAAAACGTTATCGATTGAGGCTTGAAATTTGAATACACCATCTAGAGCATGTAACTAGAACATAATAAAATCATAAACTATGGTGAGAGGGAAACATGAATTCTTGCTGCTAGGGGAGGCTTTTACTGAGCTGACCCCCTCTCCTCATCTACATCATAAAGCCTCTTCCTTCTTCCTACTTTATTGTTATTATATTTAATGAGTATATGGAGCTTCTATGGAACATCAATAATCTAATGCATATATCAATTTCCATGATACCCTAAGAAGGATATATGTAGAATCATATTTGGTTATCTTTTGTTTTAAAGATTTATATGTCTAAAGGGATCAAATATACAAGGAAAGAATTGATATTAAGACTATATAATTCCAAAGACTAATGGTCAATAGTTTGTCTAAAGTTGGTATTCTTAAAAGCCTCTAGATCTTGCTTATTTTCTCATTTCAATGTTATTTCAATCTAACTAAAACTTATATCTTACAACTGAAAACAAAAAAAATAAAATGTTTTCTTTCATTGTCTTTATTGCAAACTCTACATTTTCTCTCCATTATCATGAACAAATATATTTTTCTTATGCTTTTATATTCACAATATAAAATACCTTTAAGATATTTCATTTTTATATACTTCCTATTTCTAACTTCCTTATACTTTTATATTTCACAATATCTAATACCTTTAAGATTTTTCCATTTGATATACTTTCTCTCCAATATAATGAAAAGTTTTGTTTTTATATTTCATATACTTAATATTTCGCAATATCAAATAAATTAAGCTCTTTCCTTTTTATATACTTCTTATTTCAAACTTTTCTTAAGGAAAAAAAGATGTTTTCTTCCGTTATCTTTATTAAAAACTCTATATTTTCCCTTCAATATCAAGGGCGTTTATTATCTTTTTATACTTCTATAATTTAAAATATCAAATATTTTTAATCTCTTTCCTTTTTATATACTTCTATTTCAGACAGTTCTTATGATTGTATTTATTGTAATTGTAATCTCTATATTTTTTCTCCGATGCCTTTTTTTCCTCTCATATTTTTATAATTCACAATATCAAGTACCTTTAAACTCTTTTCTTTTTATATACTTTTTATTTCAAACATTTCTTATCATTGGCTTTATAAAAAGTAATATTTTTTAAGTCAATGCCATACACGTTTTTTTACGCTTGTTCCTATGCCTACACTGCTCGAACTATTATTTTTAAAATTTCGTCCTTCGCCTCCATCAACATCTAAACTATATAAATAATATAATAATAGCATGCATCCTTTAACCAAACATACCTATCTACATTAGATATCATGCATCCATAAACCAAACATTCCTATCTACATTAGAAGAAAAAAAGTAACATGATGCTTTAAATATAAAATAGAGAGTTGCATTACATTATTAGAATATAAACATTATATTTTGTGCAAACTAAAAGTAGAAAGCAGGGGGGGGGGGGGGGGGGGGGGCCCCCCCCCCCCCCCCCCCCCCCCCCCACCGGAGGGGCCCGACCTAAGCTTGCACGCTGCGCATGCCGATGGCGAGGTCTTTCGTTTCGGCATATCTGTCGTCTAAATTTGAGTGAAGTGCCTAATGAACAGCGCTGCCGATCATATTATACAAATTATTTCCAGGGGAGCCGTGGCTATTGTGTGTGAATATTTTCATCCACTAAGTTTGGCGTAGTAAGCCTTCGATTGTCAATGTCACCGTCGATAACTCTATTCTGTGTCTAACATATTTCCATGATTTTGAAAATCTGAGGTGGAAACCTATTGCGATCAAAATACCAGCAATTTCCTGGTCACGCTTCGAGCCGTCACTGTTCATCGTTCACGCGTCTTCGATGCTATGATTGTGAATTGACTATAATATGTTAGAATCCATATCAAATACGAATTAATAAAGTCAATGCAGTACCAAGGCAAAACGAGTACGGCTGTGTGAAATCTCCTTCTATAGAGAAATATCACTGTCGAGAAATAAGGACCTACCTGAGATCCTAGTTCTCCTTAGATTCAAGTTGATAAGTCTCGTGGCACGTGTACTACACAAACGTATAGAATGACCTCATCAGACGACCTTTTGTCTTTCAACAAATTTGGAATCTAACGAGACTTCTATAAGGTGGCTTAATTTCCAGGTCTTGAGGCTTACATATACACATACTCAGTCTACAAATCCACATTATATACAGAATTTCCGTAATAGTTAATACGCGGTGTGTCCGTGCAAAAGACCCAGTCCAAGGGAGCTCTGTCAACGCGTACCTGAGTGGAAAAAAGTGGCAGGAGCATTATGCCTTCGTTATATATATATGGACAACTCTGAATAGGACTCTTCGGTATTCTTGGGTCGAAGATAATATTAGGTTATTAGTATTATTCACCTTCACATTACAATCATCACGTAGTAGATAGTCACCGAAAATAAAATAATTTAAACATATTTTCATTTAAAATTAAAAAGTTATTGTTAATATTTAAAAAATTTAGTTAATTAACACTATAATATTTATTTTTATATAAATAATAATTTGATTGAAGCTTACTTATGTATATATAAGGTCACTTATACAAAGCCAACAACATATTGTAATTTGAATCTGTATTGTCCATCTAACTTTGTATGTTATTGAAATTTTAAATTACATTCTGTACAACTAATTGAAGATGCAAACTACTAGGAAGCATGAATGCTTGATAATATAATAAAATGAATATGATGCAGAAAAGAAAATGGTCACTTGCATTAACTTAATTATTTTCAGATGAAGAATAAGATTAATGAAACATATTTTAATAGGCATTATCTTATATTTCCTTAAAAGTTCAGTTTTCACTAAATTGAATGGTTCCATACTTCTTTGCTGAACAACTCTGAACAAGGTTGTGACTTGCCCATAACCCCTTACCTTGATACTAATTCCGCCGACGACAATGGAAGAACAACCGAGACAACCTCAGGAAGTTTGAATTGTATGATATTTGTGTGCTCTCCTCTTGTAGAAAGAGAGATTGTTTTGGCTTATTTACATTATTATCTAGTCGCTTTGCCTCACACTATGAGGCACTCATTCTTTTGCAGGTTTTCTTTTATTAAGTAGTTTATCACTTTAACATTTGTGTTTGTATTTTTTTTATTCGATTTACCGGTTGAAGTAATGTTTATTTTATTGGTTATTTATTTATTATTTATTAATGTGCGTGTTTAATTAAACAAAAAATATTGTATTTTTTTGAAATATTTTTTATGAAGGTGTCATTCAAAAGTTGTTATAGAATACAACATATGAGTGGAAGTATTGATGATTCAAGATAATACCAAGAATATTACAATTTGCATCAATTATTAATAAAATAGATAAATAATATACATTTTAAAGTTAGCTAAAATGCATGTAGATATTTTTAGACCAATTTATCTAGTGGAGAAGATTAGTAGAAAAGAGAACACACAATAATATATAATATAAAGAGAATACTATTGGATTGTATTGAAATCCATAGATAGACTAATTTCTATAGGATGATTTGTTTTTTAGAGAAAAATATTACATATATTTAGGGTATTATGATGGAAAACTTGAATAGCAATATACATTGTGGTGTATTGGTAAGATATTTTAGTATTTGAAGAATAACCAAGTAGCAACCACAATAACTAAAAGAGCCATAGGAAAAAAAATTATGGATCTTGTTAAATAATCTAATGAATAACACTACCTTATTGAATCTATGAGTGAATGGAAGGAAGAAGAACAACCATTATAACTACATATAAAATAAATTGAGATAGATCCTATGGGATAGAGTGAACCAATACATATAGGAGATACTCCACAATTACCATAGTTGTAATAAAATCTATAGAAGCAACCCTTACATGCTTTAGTTGGATCTATAGAGGAAATTTGCAAACTACAGGACAAAATAATATAGGATAAGGTTGAAGCTACCAAGTGAAGGAGTACAACAAAAAATAATTAAAATTTACGACTATAACTAACAATAGTTCGAGGGAATATATAAAAATAGAAAATAAATAATGAGTCCTCTAACCAAGGATATATTTCATTGAGAAAGTATGAGAAGTAACTAAAAACCTCTAAATTGCTAAGATAATATTTTGGAAGTATAAGAGAATGATTTTGTATAAATGGGAAAAATATAAAAGGTTATATTAGCAAGATAAAGGATAAATAAAGGGAGGTCAAAAGCTAACAAGGGAGGTCAAATACGTGGCTCAATGCAAACCTCCTCCTAGGGTTTTCTACTTACACTTGAAGAAAAAATAGCTTAATATTTATATCACATGGATATCAAATGGAAAAACCTTTGGATAATTCAAACCCAAAAACAATGACCCAATTTTACTCTTATTTGCTTCATATTCAACAAAATTAATTATGTAAATTTTACATACATAATTTCATATTGTCCAAATGGACAAGCTTAAATTCTAATTTCTTTAGGAGAGACATTTTAATTGGATCAGTTTGTCCTATATTTAAAAATAAGTCTCACAAGGTAGAATGAATCCATATTATATTGGGAGAATAAATTCTTTAAATGCTTGATAATATACCTTAAGGATGAAAATACTAGCTAAATCATGATGAACATAAAAAAAAAATATGTGGCTTCAAGTGCATCATCTATACATGAGAAAGCACTAGTAATTGTCCCAAAAAATATTTAAGGATATATAAGTTAAATACTATAAGCAACAATAGAAGGATCCAATGCCAAATAGGATGAACTGCCTAAAAACTATGAAAATAATTTACCAATTCACTTTTAAACTTTATGAAGGAATTATATAGAGAAAGCATCTATGTGAATATTGTGGGCACTCTATGTGCCAGAGGATAGGAGTTAGATTCAACCCCTTAATGCTAAGATTCTATTTATGGATTCTATTAAGAGGATACCCTTGTCTAAGGAGAGTGAGTTACAAATATGGTATGAGATCCAAGAGGCCAAAGGTTACTAGGGGAGATGAGTTAGACATACCTTATGAATTACATTATTATGGAATTATACAATATTAGAATAACCCATTTTGAGGAGAATTATGAAATAAAAAGCAACAAGCTCAAATATTATAATAGAGAGCATTTCATAGGGGTGTATCATAGTTTTAGTAGGGTATATGCTGATTTACTTAATTAACTAGTATAATTAGATGTTATTACCTATAAAACCTAATATTTTTGGAGTTAATGATACCTAAATACCTACTTTTTATAAATTTTAAATACTTCAATATTTTTTAAAGGATAATATAATATAGTATAATCATTTTTATAGAATTTTGGATGTTATTCACCCATATTTACCTACACTTTGATCTATTGAAGATTAATCTAGTTCACCTAGATTTATCCTACATTCCCTCCATGTTATATGTACACAAGCTTACCATGGGAAACCAATTAGAGTGTTTTAACTATATTTCTAAGTCACCTTTGCTAAGCTATGAGAACATATGATTGCTAAACTATAGGAATACTATTAACAAAAATATTCTAAATTCATGTTGTGATATCCAACTATAAAGTCCCATATGCATTAGTTTTATGGATGAATAAGATATTCTAATTATTGTTGATAAAACTGGGATATCACTATAAACTTGAAAACATGTAGCAGATTTTAACTATATATCACTTTTAGAAATTTTCATATAAGCAATTAGTTAGGTAGAAATAGGAACTATGGATAAAAACCATTATACCATTATCTTTTATTCCACTTACAAACTATTTTAACCATTCAAAACTAGAGCATTGATTCTCTAGCTATAGAAAAACCCAAAATTATATTTATATTATGTAAACTTTCCATCTATAGTTATGTTTGACCATGACAAATTCAACTATACTACTTGAGAGAATAAAATAATTTAAGACAATTATATAACCTTGTAAATTATTGAATATTATTTAGGCTAGGTTAAGTAATAAGAAAAATACATATACCAATTGAGATAATAGTATATAGCTCAATTTACAAATAGAAAGATGGATAACAATTTTCTAAGTATTATTTTTAGTAGCAATAAAGCATATTTATAATTAATTGAGTTTTGAGCATTCTATTTTCTTTTAGGATGTGGGGGAACTAAACCTATTATTGGAGATGACACGTTGAATGTGTATGATTTATTTGAACTTTCATGAGCATATTTATAATTTAATTTTTTTAGTAATTCATCCATGTATAGTTCTAAATAAACTCTCCTAATCATGTTATTTTCTATTTTTTGGTGTTAATTACAAGGTGTGTCTTAATATTTGTTGTTTGATTTATCTTAGTTATCATATTTTAATATTTACAATTCAAAATACTAAGCCTACATATGATATTTTATATACAATAAAATATTTAAGCATTCCAATCATTGTTATTAAATTATTATTTTTTTATCTTCTAAAACAATCAAATTTATTATAAAACTACTATAAAAATATTTAAATTATTTTGAATTAAGCTCACTATAAAATGAATCCAACATTAATTCACATTAGGTATCTATAGGCAAATGAACTTAAAAAACTTAATCTAAAAAAATGTACTTCATAATCATATTATAAACAATATTATAAATATGTGTTTAGCATCTACATGAACAAAATACAAGCAACTTGGTAAACAAATTACAAATAATTCCTATAAATTTATAATTATAATATTATTAAAATATTATTACTACTATAACTACACAAATGCATACTCAAATTTGTAATAATTAACCCTAGCAAAAAGATGAAGCCAACAATAAAAGGATGCCATATTTTTTTAATAAATAACCATAAAGACTATGTTTATGAATAATAAACAATTACATACATATAAACAACTCATTTTAAATAAGTAACTTACCTCATATAGATATAAAAATAATAATATTCCTTCACAACTACTTTTTTTTTTTTTCTTTTACTTAATATCTTAAAAATTATATTTTTATATCAATGTATGTACTATAAGTCACAATCATAATAGCATGAACAACAACAATATCTATAGTAATAATAATAATTATCATCCTTTACTTCAACTATTTTTTTTTTTTTATAATTTAATATAAGTAGTTTAGTAAATGCTCCTATATTTATTTAGTTTTAAGTTTTTTTTTTTAACGGATGAAGTTCAAAAACACTTCAGGAACAAATACTATATTTCACAATATCAAATACCTTTAAGCTCTTTCCTTTTTATATATACTTTTTATTTCAAACTTTTATTAAAGAAGAAAAGTATTTTCTTTCGTTGTCTTTAACACAAACTCGGACGTCTATTATGATTTTATACTTTTATAATTTAAAATAACGAATATCCTTAATCACTTTCGTTTTTTATATATCCTATTTCAAGCAGTTCTTATTGTAGTTTTAATCTCTATGATGTTTTTTTTTTTCTCATACTTTTATAATTCATAATATCAAGTACTTTAAGCTCTTTCCTTTTTATAGACTTTTTATTTCAAACATTTCTTATGATTGTTTTTTAAAAGTAATGTTTTTTAAATCAATGCCATACACGTTTTATACGAACTATTATATTTTTTAAATTTCGTCCTTCGCCTCCATCAACATCTAAAATATATAAATAGTATCATGCATCCTTAAACCAAACATTCCTATCTACATTGGAAGACAAAAGTAATATAATGCTTTAAATATAAAATAGAGGTTGCATTACACTATTAGAATAGAAACGTTATATTTTGTGCAAACTAAAAATAGAAAGCAGCATGGACATAAGATACTGTCCAAAGCACATATTTATAAGATTTGTATGTATATTTTTAACTGAACCGGATTTCCTCTAATAGGAGGAGCGGATTTTCTAAGAAGGAGGGAGTGGGGAATTGCAATGTTATACGACGTAAACATAGTCCAAAATAAAGAGAATTTCATAGCTCCCATAGTGACTCCAATGATTGCAGGGAATATTGGCTTTGTTGTAACGCACTGATTGCTGAATCGAAGTCATCTCTAATTCCAAAATCATGCACAAAAATGGATACAAGATTCTCGTGTTTTGCACACATATTCTCAAGCTGCGATCGTGTGGCTGCCAGTTGCGATTCCAAGTCTGCAATTTTCTTCTCGAGCTGGTTCACTATGCCTTTACACCCATGAACAGGATCCTTCATTCTTGCGGTCGCCTCATACACCAAACTGTTTACAGCCTCTGATCTCTGCTCCTCACCAACGCCCTGAAACTCAACAACACAACGGTGAATTCCACTACCTACCTAATATAAGCAAAATAGGCAAAATCATTTTGTAATTACTTGTAGATTCTTAAGAATACGTCTCGTTCCAAACATTCTCTGCGCCGCTAAAAACTTATGCGGATCGTTTGATGGAAAATGCCGAGAGAAAATGCACTCTTGATGACATTTCTTATGCTGCAACTTGCAGGCTGCGCATGCCGATGGCGGGGTCTTTCGTTTCGGCATATCTGTCGTCTAAATTTGAGTGAAGTGCCTAATGAACAGCGATGCCGATCATATTATACAAATTATTTCTAGGGGAGCCGTGGCTATTGCGTGTGAATACTTTCATCCGCTGGGAGAGGTTTTGCGTGGTAAGCCTTCGATTGTCAATGTCACCGTCAATGACTCTATTCTGTGTTTGATATTTTCCCATGAATTCGAAATTCTGATGAGGAAAACTACTGCGATCAAAATATCAGCAATTTCCTGGTCATCGAGTCTTCACTCTACATCGTTCACGCGCCTTCGTCGCTATGGTTGTGAATTGACGATGATAGGTTCCAGTTCATATCAAATACGAATTCATAAAATCTATGTAGTAACAAGGGAGAACAGTCGTTATAGTGATAGCTATTCAAAGGAGACGTTGCTGATTCTCCTATATATAAAAAAAATCAATGCAGTTCCAAGCATGTAACCCGCAAAACGCGTACGGCTTTGTGAAATTTCCTTCTATAGAGAAATATGAGTGTCGATGAATTCGGTACCTACGACTTTTTGTCTCTCGACAAATTTGGAATCTAACAAGACTTCTATGAGGTGGCTTCATTTCCAGGTCTTTAGGCTTACATATACACATACTTAGTCTACAAATTCACATTATATAGAGAATTTCCGTAATAGTTAATACGCGGTGTGTCCGTGCAAAAGACCCAACGCGCATGGGAGCTCTGTCAACGCGTAACTGACAGGAACATTATGCCTCCCTTATATATAAAAACAACTGTGAATAGGATTCTTGTATTCTTGGGTCGAAGATAATATTAGGTTATTAGTATTATTCACCTTCACATTACAATCATCACGTACGTAGTAGATCGTCATTTAAAATTTAAAAAAGTTATTATTAATATTTTAAAAACATAATTATTTAATAATATAATATTTATTTTTATAATAATATAAATTTTATTATTATTATTTTTATTATAATAATTGTTATTAAAATTTACTTACACAATATATATGTATGGTCACTTGTACAAAGCACACGGCATATTGTAATTTGAATCTGTATTGTCCATCTAAATTTGTATGTTTTGAAATTTTAAATTACATTCAGTACAGCTAATTGAAGATGCAAACTAGTAAGAGGTTTATTATAATAAGCATGAATGCTTTATAATATAACAAAAATGGAAATAATGTGGAAAAATGCAAATTACTAAGTTTATTATAATAAGCATGAATGCTTTATAATATAATAAAATGAATATGATGTAGAAAGGAAAATGGTCACTTGCATTAACTTGATTTATTTTCGGATAAAAAATAAGGTTAATGAAATATATTTTAATAGGTATAATGTTATATTTCTTTATCATTTAAAAGTTCAATTTTCACTAGATTGAATTGTTACATGTTTCTCTGTTGAACAACTCCACAACTCCGAACAAGGTTGTGACTTGCCCATATGCCCCTTCTCTTTATCCTAATTCTGATAATGTAAGAACAACCGAGACAACCTTAGGAGGTTTTAATTGTATGAGATTTGCATGCTCTCCTCTTATAGAAAGAGAGATTGTTCTGGTTTATTTATTTATATTATTTTCTAGTTGATTTTTCCTTACACTATGAGACAATCATTTCTTTTGGAGGTTTTTTTTATTAAGTGGTTTTTTATCACTTTAACATTTGTGTTTATATTGTTTGATTATATTTGATTTATTTGTCAAAATAATATTTATTTTATTAGTTATTTATTATTATTTATTGGTGTATTTGATTATTAAATCAAATAATATTAAATTTTTATAAAAATATTCTATATGAATGTGTCATGTCATTCAAAAGTTGTTATAGATTACAACATATGAGTGGATGATTCAAGATAACCCTAAGGATATTACAATTTGAATAAATCATTAATAAAATTTGAAAGCACGAGATTCCGGGCAAAGGAAACACTAATTGCGATGCATCCAAAATCAAATACGCTTAAGTCCTAGAAATGTAAATTGCATGAAATGAAAGAAACGCATTGGAAGAGACACAAGCAAATGGAGAAAACACAGCACTTTCATTAAACTTTCTTGATCTCCGTTACAAATACGCCTCCTCCCTTTTCAGGGGCTAGGAGCGTTAAAAGAATTTGACTACAATCGAGACTTAAGGTTCCTCTTTCTGCGTGCCCACACTTGAAATGGACGGGCCAAGATGATGCCACCGCTGATGTCGATGAGTCTTTGAGCTCTGCTGCTCCTCCTACGAACAAAGAAACAACGAAGAGGTCAGTAGCACCTGCTGTACATAAGAAGTGTTTGTTCTCTAAAATCGCCAAAAGATGCATGCAAACATTTGTCTGAAACAGTGAGTAAAATAACTCTAAATGACCTGAAAACCTGATAGAGGACATAAAACATCACCAGAAGGCCACTGCCACTGAGACAGTTGGCCAATATGCCTTCAACTAGAATTCGTCCCTGGGTAGGACGAATTCTGACTACTATTCGACCCTGGGTGGGACGAATTCTTCTATGTTGGAAAAGCCGACCTGGTACTGCTCCAATGTCGAATCTCGAGACCTACAAAACGCCTGCAAACATAGGGGTTATGTAATTGGGGCCATTTTGGGACGACCCAGATGGTCGGATTCTCCCAATTTGGCCTCTATCCTCGAGAATTCGATATCGCCACTTGCAAGTTAGTGAAACAACAAAGCGACACAAAGCATGATAAAATCTGATCGAATGTTATGAAATTGAAGCTATGAATTCACCAAACTGAATAACACAAAATGCAACATGAACAAGTAATCTAGAATGCTTCAGAATAAAACTTAGAAAGTGCGGGGGTGCCCAAGTGGGCCTCCCACCGTTGGCACTTGATTTTGGAGCCAATCCACTAGGGATGGACCCCAAAACTTCTTAGGATTTGGGGGTCGGAAAATTGGTTGATTCAGGTGTCCATATGTTGGATTTGGGTCAGATTCAAGCTTCCAAAAGCCACCCAACAACCTCCCTTGCAAAAGAGATTGGTGGATGTGAGAAGGTGAATCAAAGGGGATGCAAGTGGGTGTTCAACTCGGCAGCACTTCGTTGCTTGAAATATCCTTCAATCTATCTTCTTTGGGTGAGAAAAGTCCCACCTTTTATAGACCCATGGGGTCTCTTTTGAGAGGGAAGCATAAGCGCCATGTGTTGGTCATAGGTGCCATGTGGCGGTTATGTCTTCCCATGAGGGAGAGAGTCCTCCATGACTTGGGCTTTCATAACTGCCCTTATGACAGTCCTCTAACGGCCTATTTGCCCACACACACACGCGTGCGAGGCAGGAGTCATCAACTGACTAATTTTAGGCTGCCACTTGGCGCCATTCTTCTTTTTGCCCGTTAAAATTAGAATTCGTCCCTACCAGAGACAAATTCAGAATTCATCTCTGGGTGAGACAGATTCCATTTTGAATTCGTCCCTGGGTGAGACGAATACTGAGCAAAGTGCCTGAATGTGCCAATTGCCTCTTGACCTTACAAAATTGCTCTGAAAGTGGTTAGGACCACTATTTGACCTCTGAGGGTTGCCCTGGGGGCTGTGTTTGTCAAAGCGATCAGTGTTTGCAGTAATATAATCGGATTGATGCTGTTTTGGTGTCTACAAAATTAATAAATAACATACATTTTAAAGCCATCTAAAATCCATGTAGACATTTTTAGATCTATTTATCTAGTGGAGAAGATTAGTAGAAAAGAGAACAAAATAATATATATTTTTTATTTTATTTTTTTAAATGCGGTGATTAAGAAAAATAAATATATGATTGATAAGATTTTAAATATAATGATATGTAATTACATTAAAGTGAAAACGCGAGGAAGGAATAACAAATTTAGCTATATTTTTTCAAGATTTTTTATTTAAAATTTAAAAGAATTAATCAAAAGTTTTTTTTTCCTTTCATAACATTGGATTGTTGTTTTCTTTGGTTTCATGCTATAGTAATTTATTGAACCATACAAATTTTCTAACAAATCAAGAAAATTATGAGAGGATAACTAAAAAGAATTGCCTACATAAGATTGTCATAGAAGGAGCAACAATAGGTAAAGTTATAAAAAAAAAAGATGCCTATAGGTGGAGGAGTAAATATTGGTAGCAAATAAGGACCTAATGCTACTAATACGACAAGTTCGATAGATGAAATAGTGGGTCTATAACGCAATATATAAACTATTTCAAAATCAATAGAAGAATATAAAAGAAGTGACTTCATTGCACATGGAGATGTAAAATATGAAGAAGAACCAAAATATGAAGATATTCTTTTAACCAAAAAATCTAGGAAAGAGATAGATTCAAACAAAAATATATTTATCAAGGTCATTTTGAATCTTAGAAAAAGTACTAAATTAGGAGTACCAATCTATTCTAATATGAAATATAAAAATGGAAGAATGTTTTTAATTTAGTAAATTAAGAGATCTTAAGTAAATAAATATCACACAATCTAGACTAAAAAAACATACTTTCCTTGTGGTAAAAAAATAAAAAAATAATCAAAATAAGAAAGCTATAGAAATAATAAAAAGATGAAATATGGTGCTTTCCAAGTTAAAATTTAAATTCATTCTCATTAATTACTAGAGCAAACTATTGAAAAACCTTCATAATTTAAGGTATAGACAATTGAATATAAAGGATTGGAGAATATAGTTTTACAACATCATGTGTTGAGGTGTTGATAATGAATGAAGCATGGAAAGATAACAATGTATATTAATAGATGATGTATGAGCATTCATTATGATATTAGCATTGTAAAATTGTATGTAGTGAAGTAAACCTACTAATATGCTATGAGAACAAAGGAAAAATGATCACAAAAATGCTAATGTGATGTGAATCCAGCTGCAAGAGGTCAAAATAAAATACCTCCCATTACATAAAAACTACGGTAAATGAAAATAATATGTAAAACCCTCCATTTACATAAAAACTACAGTACATGGAAATAAACCAATAAAAAAATTATTTTCTCATTCCTGGATTCACTTCCCCTTTTATAATGCAATACCAAGGGAATATATATCCCCAAAGAAAACCCTAAAACTTGAAGCCCTAAAATAAACCTTAAAAGAAAACCCTAAAACTTAAAACCCTAAAAATAAAAAAATTACCATTTTCGGCAAATTAATTTTTCCACCAAAAAATGCCTTTTTAAGTAATAACTATTTTCAGCAAATTATTTTTCATAAAAAATTACCTTTTTTAGTAATTATCATTTTCAGCAAATTATATTTTACGTCAAATAATTCTATTTTAAGTAATAAAAAAATTTACTTTAAAACTTCTTTTAAAAAAACCCTTTAAATATAGGCTCCTACATCATTCTCCTTTGGTTGAAAAGAACTCTGCTCCTACGATTTTCTTTGATCAAACTCATAATCGCTCTCCATAGAGTGCCACACATTTACAAGTACTCCTTAAAGTACCAATATCCTTATGAGGTTTTATATCTCAAACCTCCTATAAGCACTACACATAGTGCCAATTTATTCCTTCAAGGTTTTAAAATAGCAAACCTCCTACAAGCACTACACAAAGTGCCAATTCTTCCCTATGAGGTTTTTAATAAAAAAAAACCTTCTGCAAGCACTACATAGAGTGTCAATTTATTTCTTTAAGGTTTTACAAACCTTCTACAAGCACTACACAAAGTGCCAATTCCTCCTTCTAAGGTTTTATATAAAAAAACTTTCTAAAAGCACTTACATAGAGTGGAAATTTCTTTCTCCAAGGTTTTACAAACCTTCAACAAGCACTACACAAAGTGTCAATCTCTTTCTCTGAGGCTTTTACATAAAAAACCTCCTGCAAGCACTTACACAAAGTGCCAATTTCTGTCTCCAAGGTTTTACAAACCTTCTGCAAACACTGCACATAGTGCCAAATTTTTTTTTGAGCCTCTTTGCTCTCCTCTCCTTTTCTTTTTTTTTCTCTTCTCTTTTCTCCTCCCAACAAAATCCAACTTGCTTTGATACCAAATGATGTGAATCCAACTGCAAGAGATAAAAACAAAATACCTCCCATTATGTAAAAATGATGGTAAATAAAAATAATATGTAAAACACTCCATTTACATAAAATCTACACTACATAGAAATAAACCAATAAAAAAATTATTTTCTCATTCCTGGATTCACTTCCCCTTTTACAATGCAATACCAAGGGAATATATATCCCCAAAGAAAACCTATAAAAAAACCCTAAAACTTGAAGCCCTAAAAGAAACCTTAAAAGAAAACCCTAAAGCTTAAAGCCCTAAAAATAAAAATAAAAATACTATTTTTGGCAAATTGATTTTTTCATAAAAAAATGCTTTTTTAAGTAATTACTATTTTCGGCAAATTATTTTTCATAAAAATTTGCCTTTTTAGTAATTATCATTTTCGGAAAATTATATTTTGCGTCAAATAATTCCATTTTAAGTAATAAAAAATTACTTTAAAACTTCTTTTAAAAAACCCTCTAAAGATAGGCTCCTGCATCATTCTCCTTTGGTTGAAAAGAACTCTGCTCCTACGAGTTCCTCCGATCAAACTCATAATCGCTCTCCATAGAGTGCCACAAATCTACAAGTACTCCTCAAAGTACGAATCTCCTTATATGGTTTTATACTCAAACCTCCTACAAGCACTACACAGTGCCAATTTATTCTTTCAAGGTTTTAAAATAGCAACCCTCTTGCAAACACTACACAAAGTGCCAATTATTCCCTCTGAGGTTTTTAATAAAAAAAAACCTCCTGCTGTAGACACCAAAACAGCACCAATCCGATTATGTGACTGCAAACACTGATCGCTTTGACAAACACAACCCCCAGGGTAGCTCTCAGAGGTTAAATAGTGGTCTTAACCACTTTCATAGCAATTTTGTGAGGTCAAGAAGCAATTTGGCACACTTGGACACTTTGCCCAGTATTCGTCTCACCCAGGGACGAATTCAAAATAGAATCCGTCCCACCCCAGGACGAATTCTAAGCTTAATGGGCAAAAATGCAAATGGTGCCAAGTGGCAGCCCAGAATAGTCAGTTAAGGGCTCCTACCTTGCACGCATGTGTAAGTGGACGAGAGGGGTCGTTAGAGGACTATTACAAGAAGCATTTATCAAAGTTCAAGTCAATTGAGGACTCCCCTCCCTCATGGGAAGACAAGACTGCCACATGGCGCCTATGGCCAACACTTGGCTTTTGTGCTTCCCTCCCAAAAGAGACCCCTTGGGTCTATAAAAGGTGGGACTTTTCTCACCCAAAACAAACAGGTGGAAGGAGTGTTCAACCAACGAAGTGCTGCCGAATTGAAGACTCACTTGCATCCCCCTTTGTTCACCTTCCTACATCCATCAATCTCTTTTGCAAGGGAGGTTGTTGGGTGGCCTTTGGAAGCTCGAACCTTACTCAAATCCGACGCATGGACATCTGAACCTACCAATTCGCCGACCCCCCAATCCTAAAAGGTTTTGGGCCCGTCCTTGGTGGATTGGCTCCAAAATCGAGGGCCAACGGTGGGAGGCCCACTTGGGCACCCCCGCACCTCCTAAGTCCTAATTTTAGTTTTTAAGCACTTTAGATTATTTTTTAGATTGCATTCTCTGTTATTAGCTCTGATTAGTCTATAATTGCAATTTTGTAGCTTTTGGTCAGAGTTTAGGGTGTTTTGTATTGCTTTGTCATTTCGCTAACTTGCAGGTGTCAAGGTCAAATTCTCGAGGGTGGAGGCCAAATTGGGAAAATCCGACCATCTGGGTCGTCCCAAAATGGCCCCAATTACCTAACCCCCCTGTTTGTAGGAGTTTTGCAGGTCCCAGGATCCGACATTGGAGCAGCAGCAGGTCGGTTTCTCCTACTCAGAAGAATTCGTCCCACCCAGGGACGAATTACAGTCAGAATTCATCCTTCCCAGGGACGAATTCCAGTTTAAGGTGGATTGGCCAGCTGCCTCAGTGGTAGTGGCATTCTGGTAACTTTTCTTACCTTCTGCCAGGTTTTGAAGCAATTTGGATTCACTGTTTTCATGGTTTCAGGCAAATATTCGTATGCATATTTTGTTAGTTTTAGAGAGAGAATGTTTTTCATTTGCAGCAGGTGCTACTAACGTCTTGATCATTTCTTTGTTCGTAGGAGAAGCAGCAGAGGCGAAGAACTCATCGACATCAGCAGTGGCATCATCTTGGCCCGCCCATTGCAATCGTGGGCACGCGGAAGGAGGAATCATTCAGCAATTGTAATCAAACCCTATTTGCACTCCTAGCCCCTAAAAAGGGAGGAGGCATTATTGTAACAGATATCGAAGGAAATTAATGAAAGGGCTGTGTTTTTCTTTATCTGATTGCGTCTCTTCCAACATGTCTCTTTTTTGTTTCATGCAATTTACATCTCTAGGACTTAAGCGTACTTAATTTTGAATGCAATCGCACTTGGTGTTTCCTTAGACCGGAATCTCGTGCTTTCAGTGGCGATCGCAGTGCAATCGCCATGAACATCAAAATATTGAACATCTTTGGCGATTCGCTGTTAATCTTCAATCAAGTCAAAGGGGTATATCAATGCAAATGCCCAGTTCTGAAGGCCTATAAAGCCCTCGTGGATAAATTCCTGGCAAAACTTGAGTGGTATGACATCGAGGCACTCCCTCGATCATCGAATCATTTTGCGGACACAATGGCCTCCTTAGGGTCACTAATCCCACAAGACCTTTCCGGTGATGTAACAACCATTCAGGTCAAAACCTTATCGCAACCCGCGATGGAGCGCGCAAGCTCAGACTTGACGCCAGGAATCCACATGATCTAGATCGAACCATCTTCGGATAAGTTCTTTCGAATTCGAGACTATATGAAACATGCCAACTGGGGGTCTTTGTTCTCCCCCACTCCCATTAATAGCAACACAACGCTATTTTTACAAGTTCTATCCCAATCAGCATTTGTTAGGGAAGAACTCCAAAAGAGATTGGTTGTTCAAACTATCGAGGTATCTGATCAACAGGACTGGTATTTACCCATAAGAGATTACCTCAAGTTAGGTAATCTACCCTTTGGATTGACGCAAGCCGCAAAACGAACATTCAAACAAAAAGCGACAAAATATGTCTTGATAGGAGACATTTTGTATCGTCGCAGCTACGACGGAATTCTTCTTCGTTGCTTGGACCAGCAAGAGTCCACTTGGGCAGTCACCCAAGCGCATGATGGTACATGTGGCGGCCACTTTAGTGGTATGGCCATTGCAAAGCGCATTCTTTGCATGGGCTATTATTGGCCATCTTTAGAGCGATATTGTTGCGCGTATGTCAAGAGGTGTGTAAAATGTCAACATCATGCCAATCTGATGCACGCACCTTCCCAGGCCCTACAGACAGTCCAGTATGCTTGGCCATTTTCATAGTGGGGCCTCGATCTAATCGGAAAGATCTCCCCTGCATCGTCAGGCCATCACACGTTTATCATAACGGCCACAAAATACTTTACCAAATGGGTGAAAGCAATTTCGTTAACCTCTACGACAGGACCCCGCATTGCGGAGTTCATTTTGCATTACATCATATGTCGTTTTGGTATTCCATCCAAAATAATCTCGGATAATGGGCCATCATTCAAGAACAAAGACGTGCGTGCTTTAACCATAAAGTACAAAATTCAGCACAGCTTTTCAACACCCTATTATTCGCAAGAAAATGGGCAAGCAGAGGCGTCAAACAAAATGCTAGTCGCCATCCTTAAAAAGACCGTCGCAGACAGTCATAAGGATTGGCACATACAAATCCCACTTTCCCTTTGGGCCTATCGCACTAGCATTTGGACGCCCACTGGGGCAACTCCGTTTTCACTAGTGTATGGCTCAGAGGCAGTAATGCCTCTCGAGTTGGAAATTCCTTCCCTCCGCATATCAATGCAGGAATTCATCGATGATGACACTACACGGCAGGCCCGATTAGACCAACTTACTTTTCTTGATGAAAGACGCGTTAATGCTCTCGAGCACTTACGTATCTATCAAGAGCGGCTTAAGAGAGCTTACAACATGAAAGTTCACCTAAGAGACTTTCGGGTTGGTGATCTGGTTCTGAAGGAAAACCAACAAAAATCTAATTTGCCTTCCCATATGAGGGACAAATTCGCAGAAAATTGGCTAGGTCCTTATGTCATTGATAGCAAAATAGGACTAGAAACGTACAGGCTAGCTTCTCTTGACGGTATCAAGGAAACATAACCCTTGAATATCAGTCATTTGTGACCATTTCATATCTAAGAAAGCCATGTACCAAAAAAAAAAAAAAAAAAAATTTCAACAAAAACAAACAAACAAAAAAGCTCCAAGGATTATCGCAATCTCTTGGTGAACCCAAAAGCTCCAAGGATTATCGCAATCTCTTGGTCACCAAAAAAGCTCCAAGGATTATCGCAATCTATTGGTCAATACAAAAAGCTCCAAGGATTATCGCAATCTCTTGGTCAACCCAAAAAGCTCCAAGGATGATCGCAATCTCTTGGTCAACCCAAAAAGCTCCAAAGATTATCACAATCTCTTGGTCAATACAAAAAGCTCCAAAGATTATCGCAATCTCTTGGTCAATACAAAAAGCTCCAAGTTTATCGCAATCTCTTGGTCAACCCAAAAAGCTCCAAGGATTATCGCAATCTCTTGGTCAACCCAAAAAGCTCCAAGGATTATCGCAATCTCTTGGTCAAACAAATCAATAAATTCAACAAAAACAAAACAACAAAAATCAACAAAATCAACAAAGATTTGCATCTCAATTCTAGGCATAATCGAATTCATCAAAATCAATAAAAACACCATGCATAAATTTTACCACACTACAGTCAGTGGTCTGGGAATGTACTAAGAGTTTCGATGATTCAGTCATCATTTTCCTCTTTAGCCATGTAGTGTACCAAGTCGAACGGATTTTACAAAGGTAGAGTCATACTTGAAATACACCTTGTTACATAACATCCCAACACAAATCAAACATTAAAATTCCCAAAATTATGCGAACGAAAGACGAAACCTGCAAAATAATCTAGGTCACCACAAGCGAAACGGTTATCTTGCTCATCCCCCTGTGTGAATGACCCATAGAATGCTGAGAGTTGGCAAAAGGACAAGCTTCCTCCCTACCCAATTCCCTAAGAATCCCTAAAGTTCTCAATAGTTGCAAAACACAAAAATTTGCAAAATGTCAAAACTCAAAAATTTGACAAACTATAGTGCACACATCAAAAGGCACAAACAACTGTGATTTTCATCACTCCATATCCCCAATCCCTTGCTCAAAAAAAAAAAAAAAAAAAAATCAAAATAAACAGTGATCTTATCACTACAAAAGAGCAAGTATCCCAATATATTGAAAAAAAAAGAAGGGAGTTGACCTTGAATCCCTGGAACTCTCAGCATTCTGTAGGTCATAAGGCAAGCTTCAATATCAACTCGGTAACAGAAGTAAACCTCCCACATGACGATATATCTGTCACATTAACTTGCGTACAAATCAATGTTTGCATGTGGATGAGCTAGCTTATGACATCCTGGATTACATCGTGGATTAATCTTAGTACATACAACAAAGTAATTCATGGAGCTAATTAGGTGATCCTCAGTACAGGTTCGGTTGAAAGCCCATCTGGCACTGGCGGTATCCTAACAAATACCACTAAATGAACTCAATTAACACACAGAGATGTTAAATAACTCGGTCAAAAACAGGTCCGATTCGTACCTTGTTCAAAAGTCCTGTAAGATAAAGTACAGTTATGGATAGTGAGTTAAAACTGTCTGAATCTCAAAAAATCTTACATTCATCCCAAAACCATCTGCGCTACTTATCATCCTTATGATACCATCAGAAAATAAAAAAAATAGCAAAGAAAAAGCAGTTAAATAAAAATATCATTCATCCATTTCAATTTGCATATCACATAGACATCTAAAACAATTCAATTCATCATAACATCTGCATTCATCAAATAAATAAAAATGCATAACAAAAATCACATCATCACATGTGCAAATCCAAAAATAAAACCGGTGTATGTATATATATATCGTCAAAAAGATGCCCGCAGGCTACAAAACAGGTCCTCAGACCCCACAATCATATCCAAAACCCAACCTAAGGCATCGGCCACCATGATCACGCAGGATCGGTGCGACGGGAACTACCCCCCATGGTGTGGGTCCTACGGGACCCTGCAGGGCGGCTACTGCTAGCCCCCGCATCATGCCTACTACCACCCCCCTCATCTAACCGCCTGCGGCGAGATGATGCTGACTGCTCAGTCAGACTATCCCTCGTTCATCGAGAATATCTGCTGATCGAAGGCTCAGGGAGCCGCCCGCCAAGGCGGATGACCTCCCTCTCTAAGTCTATCCGGTACAGACACCACTCTGCCTCCCGCCGATGATAGATAGACAATGCATCATCGCGCTGTGCCAAAACTCTATCCCGCTCTACCAACTGAGCCCGCAGAAGATCCCTCTCCAGATCTTGCATCCATAGCAGCTCTATAAGCCGTGCAACCTCATCGCCTACATCAGACCCCACCCCCTTCGTATCTGCCGAACGCATAGGACTCACGGGGACAGTAGCCTGCTCAGGCTCCAACTGCTCCGCCACATCCTGCATGTCCGGCTGCTCCGGAACACCCAATTCCACATCCTCATCTCCCACATCCAGCATGTCTGCATCATCCAATGGCCCTCCCCAATCACCCCCTGTCGCCTTAGCATCCTCCACTGCCGCCTCCGCGCCTCCCAGTGGACCCTCACCTCTCCAGCGCCATAAAACCCACCACGAGTCATACTCAGTGGTAGTACCTACGTCATCCACATCCAACACCTCAATAACCGCATCTGACTCCTCGCCCAATGGCACAAGGACAAGTGGCTCCAAATCCCTCTCATCTCCCTGACGTCGATAGCCTACGGGTTCACCAGGCAACCCCTGGCGCACCTCAAACTGTCGTGTAACCCAGTGGTATGGAAAGAACTCATCAACCATCGCTCCCTCTGTACCCGTCGGAGCCACTCTCCAGCCTCAGGCCAGGCTAGACAGTCCCGATAGGGACGCCAAAACACCTCCCCTAGAGTGAGCCGCGAAAAGGCATCAATGTAGTGCTCAACTGCACCTGCCCATCGCCGACTCTGCCCCTGCTCCGCAGATCGTCGCCATAAAGGTGCATAACCAATCTCCTCATCCTCCATTGCCGCCCGAGTCGTCCACTGTAACCCGGTAGGCCTCTCAACAGCTATGTGCTGCCAACCCCAGCACTGCAACAAAAAGCTGCAACTGACACCCTTCCGCTGTCGACAGCGGACCCCGTACAGCTCCCCGTAAAGCTGCGCCAACAAAGTCTGTCCCCATCTCAGGATCAACGGTGCCTCTATCGGGCACTCTGCCAACTGCCACACCAAATCCAGCAGGTTCCACAGGAACCTCACGCCTGACGAATCAGGGAGAAGAATGTTAGAAATGAGGCCCATCAGGAATGCGTGCCTCACTCCTAACACCCCCCTCTCCTTCCACCAGCCAACCAAAATCTCGCCAGCCTGGAAATCCACCTCGGCTGTCTCCACTGGGTCTGCTACACCCAGCTCCCCCCCATGCCCAAAACATCTCGTGAGTATAGCAGTCCGTTGATCGAACGGAGATGTCCTAATAGGCAGACCATCTATCGGAATCCGAAGCAACCGATAGACGTCCTCAAGAGTCATAGTCATCTCCCCTTTCGGGAGATGGAAAGTATTGGTCAGCGGATCCCAAAGCTTGATTAGGGCCATCAGATAGGCCTGATCCGAAACCACAGGCTCCAGTC
The DNA here is from genome assembly GCA_028583015.1 of Wollemia nobilis. NCBI lineage: Eukaryota > Viridiplantae > Streptophyta > Pinopsida > Araucariales > Araucariaceae > Wollemia > Wollemia nobilis. The sequence goes on along the minus strand of JAQPPZ010002483.1, from coordinate 49,596 downwards.
GAGCCACCTGCTTGAGCCCAAGGGCATCAAGCCATTCCCAGTCACCATCAGTCAAGGCCAACCGCGCCTCAGTAAAGGCAGCGGGTACACGGTAGCGGCTCCTAACAACCTGCAAGCAAACAAAAAAAATAATAATAATAATAAATAAATAAATGAAAAAGATAAAATTTTCAATTCTAGGGTTTCTAACCTTAGTTGTTAAACAAAAACATCACAAAAAATCTTAAAATTTTAAAAAGCACAACACAAAAACAATGCATTAAGTTAAAGCAAAATAAATCCTAGGGTCACTTATAGGTCTCACCTCGGCTCCGCCGCTTGAACTAGTTTGTGCACTCATAATGGCAGAGAGAATTCTAGCAGCGCTTCGCTTCGCAGAATTACCTCCTCCTCCCAGAGCTCCAAAATCGTAAGGAAAAAATGACACAAATGAGCCCAAAATCAAGTTTTGGCCCTTAAATAGGCCTTTTGCACTGGAATTCGTCCTTGACTGGGACAAGCACTCTGATCAGCGCTCGTCCCACCCAGGGATGAATTCTCCAGCTGGAATTCGTCCCACCCAGGGACGAATTCAGGCCAGCACAAAAAAAATCAAGAAAAATGACTAAAAATGCACTAAAAACAAAGACAATAAAACTGCCTGATAGGATTGCAAATGCAACAGACAACATGGGCATACAAATTCAACATCGGGGTCACAAATTATTACTATCCTACTCCCTAAGAAGGCTACCATAGCCGGACCGCTCCATGGGAAGACAGATTTTGACAATTTAATCCCAAAATGGTGTCACAAAAAACAACAAAACAACAAAAAAATGCAACAAAAAACAAGCAATAAACATTGCCAGACATAAGTACTCTTGCACTTAACCTCTTGGCATAGCAAAATTGATGTCGGGGTTTGCATTGTCACTATCCTACTCTCGAAGAAGGCTACCATAGCCGGACCGCTACACGGGAGGACGGATTGCCGACAATTCAATCACCAAATGATGTCACAAAAACAACAAAAACAGTACAAAATTCAACAAAAACACAGCAAAAATATTTTCGGGCATAAGTGCTCATGCACTTAACCTCTAGGCAAAGAAAATCGATGTCGAGGTCCAAATTATCATTCTCCTAGTTCCCCAAGAAGGCTATCATAGCCGGACCGCTCCATGGGAAATAGGTTTTCGACGATTTCACCACATTATGACATCACCAAAAGGGTTAACACCCACCAAAAATAGGTCCATATGTTGGAAAAATTGCACACGCTTAACGGTAAACCCTCTAAAGGCAACCTTGCACAAGTCATATTGGGTCAAGCGACTCGTCGCTTCTCTCACGAAGGTCATTCCCTCATCGATTCGTCGCTTGAGGGGGTAGTCACACTTAGTCACCAACCAACAATCACACACCCAATTAAGGAAAACAACATGCATTCAAAGAATCATTGACAAAGACAATCACGCTCCTGCTTGGGCGATAAACAAGCAACAATCAAATCAATCAAACACTTGGCATTTCATGAATCATGAACACAAGGTTCCCCCCGAGGATAAAAACGCCCTTCACTTGTTCATGATCGATCAATGTCTAAGTTCAAGTCACACCTCACCAAAACAGAGTTAATACTTGAAATCAAATTCCTTAGCTCGTCAGAAGCAAGGATTCAAGAATGCATGCCCTTTCCATACTTGGGGCATCAAAAGTTGGTTAGGTTACCAAAAAACCCTAATCATTAGTGCTTTGGTTATCTATTTTTGCTCAGCACTACGTCACCCACAGTGCTTCCCAAAAAGGGGCATCTGTAGACACCAAAACAGCACCAATCTGATTATGTGATTGCAAACACTGATCGCTTTGACAAACACAGCCCCCAGGGCAGCCCTCAGAGGTTAAACAGTGGTCTTAACCACTTTCATAGCAATTTTGTGAGGTCAAGAAGCAATTTGGCACACTTGGACACTTTGCCCAGTATTCGTCTCACCCAGGGACGAATTCAAATTAGAATCCGTCCCACCCCAGGATGAATTCCGAATCCGTCCTTGGATGGGATGAATTCTAAGCTTAACGGGAAAAAAGGCAAATGGTGCCAAGTGGCAGCCCAGAATAGTCAGTTAAGGGCTCCTACCTTGCACGCATGTGTAAGTGGATAGAGGGGCCGTTAGAGGACTGTTACAAGAAGCATTTATCAAAGTTAAAGTCAATTGAGGACTCCCCTCCCTCATGGGAAGACAAGACTGCCACATGGCGCCTATGGCCAACACTTGGCTTTTGTGCTTCCCTCCCAAAAGAGACCCCTTGGGTCTATAAAAGGTGGGACTTTTCTCACCCAAAACAGATAGGTGGAAGGAGTGTTCAAGCAACGAAGTGCTACCGAATTGAAGACTCACTTGCATCCCCCTTTGTTCACCTTCCTACATCCATCAATCTCTTTTGCAAGGGAGGTTGTTGGGTGGCCTTTGGAAGCTCGAACCTTACTCAAATCCGACGCATGGACATCTGAACCTACCAATTCACCGACCCCCCAATCCTAAAAGGTTTTGGGCCCGTCCTTGGTGGATTGGCTCCAAAATCGAGGGCCAACGGTGGGAAGCCCACTTGGGCACCCCCGCACCTCCTAAGTCCTAATTTTAGTTTTTAAGCACTTTAGATTATTTTTTAGATTGTATTCTCTGTTATTAGGTCTGATTAGTCTATAATTGCAATTTTGTAGCTTTTGGTCAAATTTTAGGGTGTTTTGTATTGCTTTGTCGTTTCGCTAACTTGCAGGTGTCAAGGTCAAATTCCCGAGGGTGGAGGCCAAATTAGGAAAATCCAACCATCTGGGTCGTCCCAAAATGGCCCCAATTACCTAACCCCCCTGTTTGTAGGAGTTTTGCAGGTCCCGGGATCCGACATTGGAGCAGCAGCAGGTCGATTTCTCCTACTCAGAAGAATTCGTCCCACCTAGGGATGAATTACAGTCAGAATTCGTCCTTCCCAGGGACAAATTCTAGTTTAAGGTGGATTGGCCAGCTGCCTCAGTGGCAGTGGCCTTCTGGTAACTTTTCTTACCTTATGCCAGGTTTTGAAGCAATTTGGATTCACTGTTTTCACAGTTTCAGGCAAATATTCATATGCATATTTTGTTAGTTTTAGAGAGAGAATGTTTTTCATTTGCAGCAGGTGCTACTAACGTCTTGATCATTTCTTTGTTCACAGGAGAAGCAGCAGAGGCGAAGAACTCATCGACATCAGCGACGACATCATCTTGGCCCGCCCATTGCAATCGTGGGCACGCGGAAGGAGGAATCATTCAGCGATTGTAATCAAACCCTATTTGCGCTCATAGCCCCTAAAAAGGGAGGAGGCATTATTGTAACAGAGATCGAAGGAAATTAATGAAAGGGCTGTGTTTTTCTTTATCTGATTGCGTCTCTTCCAACATGTCTCTTTTTCGTTTCATGCAATTTACATCTCTAGGACTTAAGCGTACTTAATTTTGAATGCAATCGCACTTGGTGTTTCCTTAGACTGGAATCTCGTGATTTCACCTGCAAGCACTACACAGAGTGACAATTTGTTTCTTTAAGGTTTTACAAACCTTATGCAAGCACTACACAAAGTTTCAATTCCTCCTTCTGAGGTTTTATATGAAAAAACATCCTACAAGCATTTACATAGAGTTCCAATATCTTTCTCCAAGGTTTTACAAACCTTCTACAAGCACTACACAAAGTGGCAATCTCTTTCTCTGAGGATTTTAAATAAAAAAACCTCATGTAAGCACTTACACAGAGTGTCAATTTATGTCTCTAAGGTTTTACAAACCTTCTGCAAGCACTGCACATAGTGCCAATTGTTTTTTTTTTAAGCCTCTTTGCTCTCCTCTCCGTTTCTCTTTTCTTCTCTTCTATTTTCTCCTCCCAACAAGATCCAACTTGCTCTGATATCAAATGATGTGAATCTAGCTACAAGAGGTCAAAAAAAATACCTCCCATTACATAAAAACTATGGTAAATGAAAATAATATGTAAAACCCTCCATTTATATAAAAACTACAGTACATGGAAATAAACCAATAAAAAAATTTATTTCTCATTCTTGGATTCACTTCCCCTTTTACAATGCAATACCAAGGGAATATATATCCCCAAATAAAACCTAAAATAAAACCCTAAAACTTGAAGCCGTAAAAGAAACCTTAAAAGAAAACCCTAAAGCTTAAAACCCTAAAAATAAAAATAAAAATACTATTTTTGGCAAATTGATTTTTCCACCAAAAAATGCCTTTTTAAGTAATTACTATTTGCAGCAAATTATTTTTCATAAAAATTTGTCTTTTTTAGTAATTATCATTTTCGGAAAATTATATTTTGTGTCAAATAATTCCATTTTAAGTAATAAAAAAATTACATTAAAACTTCTTTTTAAAAAACCCTTTAAATGCTCAATAGATAGAAGAAGATTTCACAAAGAGAGAAAACCAACGAGGCACTAGAATAGGATAAAGTTGAAAATGTGGTAAATAAAATTCCACATAAGCGTAAAATCATCCATATATTAAATAAAATTATAGTAGGGGATGAGAAAATTACAATTGATCAAGATGAAGAACATATAATTATAGTTACTTTTAATGTGATCAAGCTAGCCATATGGCCTTGGAACACCCTTAATCTTGAATGCAACAACCATATAAGTGGTGCAAGCAAAATATTCAATGGTATAAATCATTTATTTTAAAAATACCAAGCAAGAAGAGAAATGAATGTTGATGAATATTTTTTAATCATAGATAAAGATAAACAATTGGAGAATTACTCTAGAAAGTAAGTAAAACCAGTGGGTAAGTGTTATAAAGCAATAATAAATAGTGGTAATACTAAGAATTTGGTATCAATTATAATGGTAAGAAATCCTATACTATAAATGACAGATTATTCTAATCATTATAAAATATTATGGCTTGATAATATTATCAATTGATTTAGATGAGTATTGTCTAGTTAATTTTTAGAATGGATTACGTATAAGGATAAAATTTGGTGTGATGTAATACTTGTAGACACCAAAACATCACCAATCCGATTATGTGACTGCAAACACTGATCGCTTTGACAAACATAGCCCCCAGGGTAGCCCTCAGAGGTTAAACAGTGGTCTTAACCACTTTCATAGCAATTTTGTAAGGTCAAGAAGCAATTTGGCACACTTGGACACTTTGCCCAGTATTTGTCTCACCCAGGGACGAATTCAAAATAGAATCCGTCCCACCCCAGGACGAATTCTGAATCCATCCCTGGGTGGGACGAATTCTAAGATTAACGGGAAAAAAGACAAATGGCACCAAGTGGCAGCCCAGAACAGTCAGTTGATGACTCCTGCCTCGCACGCGTGTGTAGGTGGATAGAGGGGCCGTTAGAAGATTGTCACAAAAGGCATTTATCAAAGCCCAAGTCAACGAAGGACTCCCCTCCCTCATGGGAAGACAATACTGCCACATGGCGCCTATGACCAACACATGGCATTTGTGCTTCCCTCCCAAAAGAGACCCCATGGTTCTATAAAATATGGGGCTTTTCTCACCCAAATATACAGGTTGAAGGATTTTTCAAGCAACGAAGTGCTACCGAGTTGAAGACCCACTTGCATCCCTTTTGGTTCACCTTCCCACATCCACCAATATCTTTTGCAAGGGAGGTTGTTGGGTGGCTTTTGGAAGCTTGAACCTGACCCAAATCCAACACATGGACACCTAAACCAACCAATTCGCCGACCCCCCCAATCCTAAAAGGTTTTGGGCCCATCCCTAGTGGATTGGTGCCGGAATCAAGTGCCAACATTGGGAGGCCCACTTGGGCACCCCCGCACTTTCTAGGTTTTAGAGCATTCTAGATTACTTTTTTAGGTTGCATTTTGTGTTATCATGTTTGGTTAACTCACAGCTGCAATTTCATAACTTTTGGTCAGATTCTAGTATGTTTTGTGTCGCTTTGTTGTTTCACTGACTTGCAGGTGGCGAGATCAAATTCCCGAGAGTAGAGGCCAAATTGGGAGAATCCGACCATCTGGGTCGTCCCAAAATGGCCCCAATTACATGACCCCCTTGTTTGCAGGTGTTTTGCAGGTCTCGGGAATCGACATTGGAGCAGCAGCAGGTCGGCTTCTTCAACACAGAAGAATTCGTCCCACCCAGGGACAAATTGCAGTCAGAAATCGTCCCACCCAGGGACGAATTCCAGAATTCGTCCCACCCAGGGATGAATTGTAGTCATAAATCATCCCACCCAGGGACGAATTCCAGTTGAAGGCAGATTGGCCAGCTGTCTCAGTGGCAATGGCCTGTTGGTAACATTTTCTGTCTTCTGGCAAGTTTTCAGGCTTTTTAGAATCATTTTGTTTACTATTTTAGATAAATGTTTGCATGCATCCTTTGATGATTTTAGAAGAGAGAACACTCTTCATTTGCAACAGGTGCTACTGACATATTTTTTGTTTCTTTGTTCATAGGAGGAGCAGCAGAGGTAAGGACTCATCAGCGTAAGCGGCGGCATCGTCTTGGCCCGTCCATTCAAACGTGGGCACGTGGAAAGAGGAAGACTAAGTCACATATTGTAACCAATACGAATTTAACACTCCTAGCCCCAAAAAAGGGAGGAGACGTCTATGTAACCGAGGATAAGATATTTGAATAAAGAGGGTTGTGATTTCTTTACATCTTTTCTTTCATTTTCAAATTGTCTCCTTTCTTTGTTTTTGTGCATAGGATTAAAGCGTTACATTTCGTCTTATGTTGCATAATTAGTGCTCCCTCTTCCCGAAATCTCGTGCTTTCAGTGGCGATCACGGTGGGACCTGTTCCCTGGTGTTTAAAATCACAGAAACTGATTAAATTTTTGTGTTTTGTGCTTGACAGGTACATTTTTTTTAGCAGACTGCTATTCATCTCTGGCAGGGATGAATTCTGTTCTGCAATTCGTCTGACCCTGAGACGAATTCAAATTCGTCTCTGGGAGGGACGAATTCTATTCTGCAATTCGTCTCCCAGAGGGACGAATTCTTGCCTGTAGATTTTTAGAGCAAAAATTTAGAAGCAACTAGAGCAGGCAGAGAAGAGGTAGGGATTTTTATAATCTCTATTAAAATTTCTGTTTCTGTTTCTATTTCTTTGATTGTTTTCATTTTTATCCTACATTACTTAGGGAAAATCATTCATGCTTGTTTCAATTTTCGCTAAATAAAATGAATCTCACACACTCCACGCAACAATTTTAAACCAAGGAGTTGGTCGTAAGACCCCAGCCCTTGAGCAAGACCAACGGTGGGTTCATCACCACCTTGGCTTAGCTTTGCATCCATTTCTCGATTGTCAACTGTTGTTAGGCGTAAATCCTGACGAAGACAGACCGAGTGTCGCTGGGGTGATTCCCATGCGCGCGAGGATAAGTTTTCTATGGTAGGTGCCATTAACAGGACAATCCCCCTTTCGTACCGCCTATGTACCACATACCTTCTGCTCTCACGTACCTATAGTCTCCCTTTCGTAAGGGCGGGTATATAGAGAGGTTGGTATATCGGCCTGGTTGGTATATTGAAGGGGCTACCATTTTGGGAGTTATATGAGCCGTCATAATGCATTTAAATGATCTTCAAAACCTATAAAAACAAAACAAAACATCAAAATGCACTAAACCAGTTTAGGACACACCATTTAATCCTTAAAAGAGATAATCACGGTTTTGTGAATGTGTGTGCTTAATTCTGCTTAGTGTAGACAAAAAAAAATCATAAACGAGATAAAAAATTATTTAGATAGCATAGAAGCACCGCAATGGTGTACACCCGCAGTCAAGCCCAATCAAGGGCAGAAGCTCCGGAAGGTACACAAAAAGTAGGCACAAGTCACCTTCACTTCAGTCCTGAGGATTTGGTCATACCGCCTTATAGGTCTAACCTACAAAAGAATCCAATTCAGAATCCTCGGTGGGGTATGCCTATTCAAAGCAGCCCCTTTCGGGAAGATGCCTTACATGTAGACCTTGACATAAATAGAGAATCACCTCTTGAAGTTAGGCATGAGTGGCCACCGCATGATGAAGCGCTAGACAGGCACACCGTCCATTTGGAGGGGCAACATGGATATGGCATCCCTTCTTTACCTATCATCAGAACAGAGAGACCAAATCCGGAGCGCAGGGCTCCTTACATAGGGCGACCTAACTCCGCCCACCCCCTTTACACCCATGAAAGGGAGTACGAGGAAAGCCATCACATTCCTCGAGGGCAACAAACAACGTAGGAACCTTGCATTTCCACACTAGCAGGATATCATGATCACCCCTTGAGGCCAGAACCTCGAGCACATACCGCTTACCTCGACAGAGGGAAGCGACCCATTGAAACCTTAGACCAACAAACTCGAGGTAAACACATAGAAGAAACATTCAAACCTCCTGAGAAAAATAGGGTAGACCAAATTGACCCAGCTGTCGCCAGATATACCGCCCGTCAAGCCCAAATCATGCGGCTTAAACAAAGTCATCAGGAGATAGAGTATCGACACCGCTTGGATAGAGAGCGCATGCAAAACGAAGCGGATTAGTTATGCTATGAAATACCTGAGAGGGGGCCAACCCCTCGCATCCAAAGAGCTAAATAGTATGAGAGGTGTAATCCATTGGTGCAGGAAAGGTCTTCACGACCTCGTCAAGATCTGCCTCCAAGACCTCATAGATTCGAGAGGGAGGCAACTCCCCGAAACAATGATGGGTACCTTCAGCAAGAGCTTGATTAGGGTCATAGGTTTCGCCCAGAGACTCCTCAAGAATTTTACGAGGAGTATGAACCAGAAGAGGAATATGTTGAAACTCCCCATCAAGGCAGGAAGGATGCCATTCGGCCACCCCTCCATAGGCCTCCAGTTATCTGTAACTTGCAACAAGAGCGAACAAGAGAGGAAGAAATAAAATCTTTCGATGCATACCAAGCGCTATTGGAGCGTTTGGAGTTTGTGGAGACAAAAGCTGCTGGGCATAAAAAACCCACATTACGTCTACTCCGCAGTAATCCGGTGCATCCCTCAGTGCTTACACCTCTTTACCCCGAACACTTCAAGTTGCCTAAATTGGCAATTTTTAAAGGTGAAGAGGACGCACAGGAACACGTTACACGATTTCTAAGCCAATGCTTCGGCATCCAAGATAATGACACATTGTTGCTTAGAACATTCATAACCACATTCACAGGCCCTACCTCGGATTGGTTCACACAACTGCCCAAACATAGCATAAGCAATTTAGATCAATTAGTAGACGCGTTTCTTGAACGCTTTGCCTTCAACACAAGGAAGAACGCATCACTAAGTGATTTAGCGAGCCTCAAGCAATTTGAAGAGGAAACAATGGCAGCATATGAGAATCGATGGAGAGCTTTGCTTTCTAGGTTACCCTACCGTCCTCCTATGTCTGATCTCACGTAGATGTTCACAAAAAGTTGCTTAAAATCAATCTCTGGTCTATTGTTACTACGACAATACGACAGCTTAGAAGAAGCTTTGGCGTAAGCCAGAGTCATAGAAGAGATTAAGATAGGCGAAGGCGCAATTGCCAAGCCTAAGAAGAAAGAGTGGAATAAAACCACTAAAACCGGGACAACGCAACCACAACACGCTCGCATCAACCAAGTTGCGATAAATGTTCCCGTGCCTGTGCAAGAAACGTAGCCTCAAAAGGCTAACTACCAGGCAGTGCCTCCTACTTATGAAAGAGATAATAGAAGATAGGAGAAAAATTACCCGCATCGCCCTAGGCAAAATTTCACCCCATATGCGGAGTCTAGGGACTCCTTATTTGATCGCTTGTCAGCGACAAATTTAGTCACTCTGCCAAAAATCCAAATTATAGACCCTAACATTCCCAAGCCTAGGGGGTACAAATAGGAATTGTATTGTAGATTCCATAGGCGCAGAGGACATGACTTGAATGGGTGCTGGAAATTCAAAGACCTAGTCTAGGATTTGATCGACAATAGAACATTGGTTGTGGAAAACCCCATCGCACCAAACAACCAACAAATGGGGGTATTCAAGGACCCCTTGCTAGCCCACGAGGCACAAACAAAACCACTCTAGATTAACGAGGTGCAACAAGATATTCCCACACAGGGATTTGTGGGAATGATTAGCATAGTAACAAGGAACAGAAGGTACCTAGCAGCTGCCCCTGAGATAGCTACGAAGGAAGTTCCGACAACATCACATCCTCAACAACGCCCAACGTAGTTACCTCCGCCTAGACCTGAGGTCACGATATGAACCAAACTCATGCAGAGTTTGCGGACCACGTTGGCTAGGCTGTCCATCTACGAGCTTATTCAACAATCAGCTCCCCATAGAGAAGCTCTTATGGACATTTTAAAAGCCATTGAATTACAACCCCACGAGGCAAATTCTTTCAACGCCTTCGTGGGACATGTGAAACAATGTATGGAGCCGTTCATCACATTTAGAGAAGATGAGGTCAAAACAATATCAAATGACATGGCAGATCCACCCCTGCACGTAATCGTGCGGGTCAACGAGATTTCGTACAAGAGAGTGCTGATAGATATTGGCTCATCTAGTAACATCATAACCACTGCATCCTTGAAGCATTTGAAGCTACCAGCCTCTCACATCATAGCCTCCATGTACACACTGCGAGCTTTTAATGATGCAATATGTTCAACAGTCGACACAATCGTTCTGCCAGTCCAGGTAGGACAAAAGTCAATACCTACACTGTGCCATGTGTTGGAAGGTGAAATGGCTTATAATTTACTGCTAGGGTGGCCTTGGATCAGGGATATGAAATGTGTCCCTTCGATCGCCCACCAGTGCTTGAAGTATGCTTATGAAGGAGAAATACATGTAGTCCCAATGGACTTAGAGCCCTTCAAGTATTGCAATGTGGTACAATTTATACCTCAATCGACCCTCCCTTCAACGCATTTGGATTTCCAATTAAATCCATCTAAACAAGGTCCAATACCGCAGGCACCACTGGTGGCCAACAAGGCAAAATCCCAGCCAGGTGAGACTTCATCATCGGCTCCTTCATCATCAATGCCACCTATCATGGCCCAATAGAAGGACAAGGGAAAACAAATCATGGAAGAGGTTAAGCCCTTAGAAGAAAGGTTGCCCACAATTTCAACAATAACAACAGAGGAAGCGCCCAACGCAACGAAAACCAAGATTCCTGAACCACCAAACATGGAATGGACTCAGGAAGGACTACAGTTTCCTCCCACCCAATCATCAACAATCACTATTGAAATGGCAAGTACAGGCCTGGGGAATACTTAGTGAAAAATGTTGTGGCAACCCACACACTGGAGTCAGTACAAGACATGGGAAGACCTCACCTTCCCATTGGAACAATCGTCCCTCTAGGCTACCCACCGAACCAGAAAAATTTTGTGTATGGGGGCTTTGATCATGGTCTTGAACCATGCCAACAAAAGGAAACAGACGAAGAACCTTTTGTTGAAAACATCAATTATCTCATCAAACCCAGAATTTGCCCTAAAATATCTTGGCCAATGCAATTGGCATGGATACGGGCTCGGCAGATATGAGCAAGGGATGCGGATCCTTTGCCAACCAAGATATCAGATGCCATATGACAAGTCAGGGGTAGGGTTCAACCATCCCCTGCCATTAGACATCTTGGTTGAAAATATGCAATGCCTAGAAATAGGCAACAAGGGGGGATTTGCATTGGGTCCTTATGCCAATCCGAATACAGAATACACATTGGGAGACTACCTCCCATGGTCAAAAAACACCCCTGGCAGCAACAGTAATCCCTCTTCTTTTCTAGAGAGAGGCGAAATTTTAGAGATTAATCCTCAAATAGAACATCAACGACTGCTAGACATCTTTCTAAAATTGTTTCCCTTAGAGGTTCCAGATGAAATAACACAGTCTCAAGAGAATCAGGTCCCTCCACTAAGAGTGGAACAACCACAATGGGACCAGATTAATTCACTGGAATAGGAAGAGTCCTCAACGTCGCAAGCAACAGATGCTGAAGAGAATGAACAATTTTGGATCTATGAAAGTGATTCAGAAGATGAGACTAAGATGATCTATCTCAGACATGCGTGACAAAATCACCGCGCTCTAACTCATGAAGATCTAATGGGACATATGGGTATACTGTTAGGACATGAATGGCACATAGACCCAGCGAGGTGGGACCAAGTGTTCGACCTATGGCTCCAAATTCAAGATGAGCATCGTCCACCTCGAGATCCCATCATGACAGCAGTGCCGAGGGAAGACCTTGCCCTCCTTTTCGCAAAATTCGCACCTATGGAGGATCCATTCGTGCTCGTACCTCTAGAGCTAGATCCGGAGTGCAAAGACCATCAAGCTGGGGGTACCTCTATCCCCTAAAGAACCATAATTCAAACCCAAAATGCTCCAAGGATTATCACAATCTCTTGGTCACCCAAAAAGCTCCAAGGAATATCGCAATCTCTTGGTCAATCCAAAAAGCTCCAAGGATTATCGCAATATCTTGGTCACCCAGAAAGCTCCAAGGATTATCGCAATTTCTTGGTCAACCCAAAAAGCTCCAAGGATTATCACAATCTCTTGGTCACCCAAAAAACTCCAAGGATTATCGCAATCTCTTGGTCACCCAAAAAGCTCCAAGGAGTATCGCAATCTCTTGGTCAATCCAAAAAGCTCCAAAGATTATCGCAATCTCTTGGTCAACCCAAAAATCTCCAAGGATTATCGCAATCTCTTGGTCACCCAAAAAGCTCCAAGGATTATTGCAATTTCGTGGTCAACCCAAAAAGCTCCAAGGATTATCGCAATCTCTTGGTCACCCAAAAAACTCCAAGGATTATCGCAATCTCTTGGTCACAAAAAGGCTCCAAGGATTATCGCAATCTCTTGGTCAATACAAAAAGCTCCAAGGATTATCGCAATCTCTTGGTCAACCCAAAAAGCTCCAACGATTATCGCAATCACTTGGTCAAAAAATCAAGAAATTCAAAAAACAAAACAACAAAAATCATCAAAAACAACAAATATTTGCATCTCAATTCTAGGCATACTCAAATTCATCAAAAAAAATTCATATTCTCGCACCTCATCTTCACCTTCACCAAAAACAATCCATCAAAATTACAAAAATACATAGCTGCATTAAGCATTGCATCCATACATTGCATATTTGTAGTCATACAGGTCAAAGGCACCATAAGCTGCAATAGCTCTGATAGTCCACCTTGTTTCGCATTGTCTCATGTTACAAAAACAACAAAAACACCAAGCATAACTTTTACCACACTACAGTCAGTGGTCTAGGAATGTACCAAGAGTTTCAGTGATTCAGTCATCATTTTCCTCTTTAGCCATGTAGTGTATCAAGTCGAACAGATTTTACGAAGGTAGAGTCATACTTGAAATACACCTTGTTACGTAACATCCCAACACAAATCAAAACACTAAAATTCCCAAATTATGTGAACGAAAGACGAAACCTGCAAAATAATCTAGGTCACCACAAGCAAAATAGTTATCTTGCTCATCCCCTTGTGCGAATGACCCCTAGAATGCTGAGAGTTGGCAAAAGGACAAGCATCCTCCCTACCCAATTCCCTAAGAATCCCTAAAGTTCTCAACAGTTGCAAAACACAAAAAATTTGCAAAATGTCAAAACTCCAAATTTGACAAACTACAGTGCACACATCAAAAGGCACAAACAACAGTGATTTTTGTCACTCCATATCCCCAATCCCTTGCTCGAAAGAAAAACAAATCAAAATAAACAGTGATCTCATCACTACAATGAGCAAGTATCCCAATACAATTGAAGAAAAGAAGGGAGTTGACCTTGAATCCATGGAACTCTCAAGCATTCTATAGGTCATAAGGCAAGCTTCAGTACCAATTTGGTTGATAGCCAATGGGTAATGTAAGTAAACCTCCCGCATGAAGATATATCTGTCACATTAACTTGCGTACATATCAATATTTGCATGTGGATGAGCTAGCTTATGGCATCCTAGATTACACCGTAGATTAATCTTAGTACATACAAAAAAGGAATTCGTGGAGCTAATTAGGTGATCCTCAGTACAGATTCGGTTGAAAGCCCATCTAGCACTTGCGGTATCCTAACAAATACCACTAAATGAACTCAATTGCACACATAAGGATATGAAATAACTGGGTCAAAAACAAGTCTGATTCATACCTTGGTCAAAAATTCTGGTAAGATAAAGTACAGTCATGGATGGTGAGTTAAAACTGACTGAATCTCAGAAAACCTTACATTCATTCCAAAACCATCTGCGCTAATTATCATCCTTATGATACCATCAAAAAATACAAAAAAAAAAAAAAAAAACCATGTAAATAAAGAGCTTCTTAAACAGCCAATAGTGCAATCATCACAAATGTCATTCATCCATTTCACCTCGCATATCACATATACATCAAAAAAATTTACATTTATCATAACATCTGCATTCATCAAAATAAATAAACATGCATAACAAAAATCACATCATCACATGTACAAAACCAAAAATAAAACCGGTATATATATATATCATCAAAAAGATGCCCGTAGGCTACAAAATCGGTCCTCAGACCCTACAATCATATCCAAAAACCCAACCTAAGGCGTCGACCACCATGATCACGTAGGATCGGTGCGATGGGAACTACCCCCCGTGGTGTGGGTCCTATGGGACCCTGTCGGGCGATCGTCGCCACAAAACTGCATAACCAATCTCCTCATCCTCCATCGCCGCCCGAGTCATCCATGGTAACCCGATAGGCCTCTCAACAGCTATGTGCTTCCAACCCCAAACATCGCAACAAAAAGCGCAACTGACACCCTTTCACTGTCGACAGCGGACCCCATATAGCTCCCCGTAGAGCTGTGCCAACAAAGTCTGTCCCCATCTCAGAATCAATGGTGCCTCTATCGGGAACTCTGCCAACTGCCACACCAAATCCAGCGGGTTCCACGGGAACCTCGTGCTTGATGAATCAAAAACGGTCAAAGCCCACTCAAAAATAGTACAAAATTCAACAAAAATAAACAGCAAAAAAACATTGCCGAACATAAGTGCTCTCGCACTTAACCTCTTGGCAAAGAAAATCGATGTCGAGGTCCAAATTATCGCTCTCCTACTTCCCCAAGAAGGCTAAAAAAGCCGGACCGCTCCATGGGAAGTTAGATTTTCGATGATTTCACCTCATTACGGCATCACCAAAAGGGTTAACACCCACCAAAAATAGGTCCAAATGTTGGAAAAATTGCACACGCTTAACGGTAAACCCTTTAAAGGCACCCTTGCACAAGTCATCTTGGGTCAAGCGACTCGTCGCTTCTCTCACGAAGGTCATTCCCTCATCGATTTGTCGCTTGAGGGGGTAGTCACACTTAGTCACCAACCAACAATCACACACCCAATTAAGGAAAATGACATGCATTCAAAGAATCATTGACAAAGACAATCACGCTCCTGCTTGGGGCGATAAACAAGCAACAATCAAATCAATCAAACACTTGGCATTTCGTGAATCATGAACACAAGGTTCCCCTTGAGGACAAAAACACCCTTTGCCTGTTCATGACTGATCAATGTCTAAGTTCAAGTCACACCTCAACAAAACAGGTTAATACATGAAATCAAATTCCTTAGCTCGTCAGAAGTAAGGATTCAAGAATGCATGCCCTTTCCATACTTGGGGCATCAAAAGTTGGTTAGGTTACCAAGAAACCCTAATCATTAGTGCTTCGGTTATCTATTTTTGCTCAGCACTGTGTCACCCGCAGTGCTTCCCACAAAGGGGCATCTTGTAGACACCAAAACAGCACCAATCCAATTATGTGACTGCAAACACTGATCGCTTTGACAAACACAGCCCCCAGGGCAGCCCTCAGAGGTTAAATAGTGGTCTTAACCACTTTCATAGCAATTTTTTAAGGTCAAGAAGCAATTTGGCACACTTGGACACTTTGCCCAGTATTCGTCTCACCCAGGGACGAATTCAAAATAGAATCTGTCCCACCCCAGGACGAATTCTGAATCCATCCCTGGGTGGGACGAATTCTAAGCTTAATGGGCAAAAAGACAAATGGCACCAAGTGGCAGCCCAGAACAGTCAGTTGATGACTCCTGACTCGCACGCATGTGTAGGTGGATAGAGGGGCCGTTAGAAGACTATCACAAAAGGCATTTATCAAAGCCCAAGTCAACGGAGGACTCCCCTCCCTCATGGGAAGACAAGACTGCCACATGGCGCCTATGACCAACACATGGCATTTGTGCTTCCCTCCCAAAAGATACCCCATGGGTCTATAAAATGTGGGACTTTTCTCACCCAAATATACAGGTTGAAGGAGTTTTCAAGCAACGAAGTGCTGCCAAGTTGAAGACCCACTTGCATCCCTTTTGGTTCACCTTCCCACATCCACCAATATCTTTTGCAAGGGAGGTTGTTGGGTGGCTTTTGGAAGCTTGAACCTGACCCAAATCCAACACATGGACACCTGAACCAACCAATTCGCTGACCCCCCCAATCCTAAAAGGTTTTGGGCCCATCCCTAGTGGATTGGCATCGAAATCAAGTGCCAACGGTGGGAGGCCCACTTGGGCACCCCCACACTTTCTAGGTTTTAGAGCATTCTAGATTACTTTTTCAGGTTGCATTTTGTGTTATCATGTTTGGTTAACTCACAGCTGCAATTTCATAACTTTTGGTCAGATTCTAGTATGTTTTGTGTCACTTTGTTGTTTCACTGACTTGCAGGTGGCGAGATCAAATTCCCGAGAGTAGAGGCCAAATTGGGAGAATCCTACCATCTGGGTCGTCCCAAAATGGCCCCGATTACATGACCCCCTTGTTTGCAGGCATTTTGCAGGTATTGGGAATCGACATTGGAGCAGCAGCAGGTCGGCTTCTTCAACATAGAAAAATTTGTCCCACCCAGGGATGAATTACAGTCAGAAATCGTCCCACCCAGGGACCAATTGCAGTAAGAAATCATCCCACCCAGGGACGAATTCCAGTTGAAGGCAGATCGGCCAGCTGTATCAGTGGCAATGGCCTTCTGGTAACATTTTCTATCTTCTGTCAAGTTTTCAGGTTGTTTAGAATCATTTTGTTACTGTTTTAGATAAATGTTTGCATGCATATTTCGTTAATTTTAATGAACAAACACCTTTCATTTGCAGCAGGTGCTACTGACATCTTGGTTGTTTCTTTGTTCGCAGGAGAAGCAACGGAGGTGAAGAACTCATCGAGATCAGCGGCGGCATCATCTTGGCCCGCCCATTGCAATCGTGGGCACACGAAAAGAGGAACATTGAGTGATTGTAATCGAATTCTTTTAACGCTCCTAGCCCCCAAGAAGGGAGGAGACATCATTGTAACAGAGATCAAGGGATATTAATGAAAGGGCTGTGTTTTCTCCATTTGCTTGTGTCTCGTTTTAATGCGTTTCTTTTCCATTTCATGCACTTTACGTTTCTAGGACTTAAGCGCATTTGATTTTGAATGCATCGCAATTAGTGTTTCCTTCGCCCGGAATCTCATGCTTTCAATACTCATTGATGTTTGTCATGCATTTTTGGATAAAATAATTAGAAAATGATTGAAAGGTTATTTTATGATGAAATATAAAATACTATAATATTTAAGAAGACTTGGAATTAATATACTTTAAATTCTTTGAAGAAAAAATAAGGTGGTGCAAGCAAATATGCTATAATTCATTTACTAGCAATCAAATAGTTAATGAAGATAACGTCAAAGATAAAAAAATATAATGTCATATTAAAAAAATGATTGAGAAGAGGTGGGTGTGAAGCAAAGGTGTACCACATAACATAAATATTTTAGAGGATTAGTGAATAGAATTTATGGAATCAAGTAGAATAAATTAATTTATTGTAGAGTATTGGTGAGGGTAAGTAATACAAAGGAGTCCAAAATAGAGGAAGCAAGAGGTAAATAGTCTGCTATAGAAGATTGACAACTGTAACTGATCCATAAATGAGCTTACTTGCATTTACCAAGTGGGATTACTTATACTTACCAAGGTTTATGATATCTTGGGCGATGTTGGTGATAATAGTAAAATTATTTTAGTTAGGACTATAGGTGGAGTTGGAGCTATGATACATGAACTAGAAAGCCTAGTCATCCAAGTCAAAGCATGAGGTCACTTAAAAAGCTAAACTATCATGCAAAGAGTAGAAATAGAAGGATAATTTAGAAATAACAAATCCTAGGAGTCATAGAGTACAATGGGAGGATTTTATGCTTCTTAGAGTGGAGGAAGATTAAATTTATTTTACAATATTGAGATCATTACATAGGTGGAAGACCAATGGGTTTGTTCGAAGTGTATCAATACTTTAAAATCTTACTATGAATGTGATGAATATTGCTTTCAAAAATTTACTAAAATAAAAGAATATGGAGAAAAAGAAGAGACATGATTGAGTGTGAGATACAATGTTGTACAAACTAGGAGAGAGTGTGATCTAGGAGGAAATGTGAGCTAAGAGCAAGTGCAATACAAGAGGGAATTCAAGCCAAGAGGGAGTGAAAAGTATGAGTGATCCATAGTACCACTAGATAGTGTAGAAGGAAAGTCATATTGAAAAGTCCTAATGAGAAGTGAGGATGCCCTAGTTGGAAGTATGGATGCCCAAGTTGAAGATAAATGGAAGAGTAAATATATAGTAATTTCTATCTAATTAGTATTTATTGCACCAAAATTAACCATCACATATGAGATGATTGAGCATGATATAATATTTTTGAATAGCAAGGGATTAATATGTAACTTCCATAGATATTATCCAAGGTTTTTGGAGATTCAATATTGGATCAAGTGGATGTGAGGATTAAATTAAAATTATTTTGAGTTTTCTTCCTAAATATTTTTTGTTGTCATGTTTTCTAAATAAGAAAAAAGGATAATGATGAGGATATATTATTCATGTGAGACTTCTTGTTACGCTCAAAGTGTAGACACCAAAACAGCACCAATCCGATTATGTGATTGTAAACACTGATCGCTTTGACAAACACAGCCCCCAGGGCAGCCCTTAGAGGTTAAACAGTGGTCTTAACCACTTTCATAGCAATTTTATAAGGTCAAGATGCAATTTTGCACACTTGGACACTTTGCCAAATATTTGTCTCACCCAAGGACGAATTCAAAATATAATCCGTCCTACCCCAGGATGAATTTTGAATCTGTCCCTGGGTGGGATGAATTCTAGGCTTAACGGGAAAAAATACAAATGGCACCAAGTGGCAGCCTAGAACAGTCAGTTGATGACTCCTGCCTTGCATGCATGTGTAGGTGGACAGAGGGACCGTTAGAAGACTGTCACAAAAGGCATTTATCAAAGCCCAAGTCAACGGAGGACTCCCCTCCCTCATGGGAAGACAAGACGCCACATGGCGCCTATGGCCAACACATGGCATTTGTGCTTCCCTCCCAAAAGAGACCCCATGGGTCTATAAAAGGTGGGACTTTTCTCACCCAAAATATACAGGTTGAAGGAGTTTTCAAGCAACGAAGTGCTGCCGAGTTGAAGACCCACATGCATCCCTTTTGGTTCACCTTCCCACATCCACCAATCTCTTTTGCAAGGGAGGTTTTTGGGTGGCTTTTGGAAGCTTGAACCTGACCCAAATCCAACACATGGACATCTGAACCAACCAATTCGCCGACCCCCCAATCCTAAAAGGTTTTGGGCCCATCCCTAGTGGATTTGCACCGAAATCAAGTGCCAACGATGGGAGGCCCACTTGGGCACCCCCGCACTTTCTAGGTTTTTAAAGCATTCTAGATTACTTTTCAGGTTGCATTTTGTGTTATTATGTTTGGTTAACTCACAGCTACAATTTTGTAAATTTTTGTCAGATTCTAGTATGTTTTGTGTCGCTTTGTTGTTTCACTGACTTGCAAGTGGCGAGATCAAATTCTCGAGGGTAGAGGCCAAATTGGGAGAATCCGACCATCTGGGTCGTCCCAAAATGGCCCCAATTACGTAACCCCCTTGTTTGAAAGCATTTTGCAGGTCTCAGGAATCGACATTGGAGCAGCAGCAGGTCGACTTCTTCAACACAGAAGAATTTGTCCCACCCAAGGATGAATTGCAGTTAGAGATCGTCCCACCCAGGGAAGAATTCCAGAATTCATCCCACCCAAGGACGAATTGCAGTCAGAAATCATCCCACCCAGGGACGAATTCCAGTTGAAGGCAGATTGGCCAGCTGTCTCAGTGGCAATGGCCTTCTGGTAACATTTTCTATCTTCTGTCAAGTTTTTAGGCTGTTTAGAATCATTTTGTTTACTGTTTTAGATAAATGTTTGCATGCATATTTCATTAATTTTAAAGAACAAACACCTTTCATTTGCAGCAGGTGCTACTGACATCTTGGTTGTTTCTTTGTTCATAGGAGGAGCAGTAGAGGTAAGGACTCATCAGCGTAAGCGGCGGCATCGTCTTGGCCCGTCCATTCAAACGTGGGCACGTGAAAAGAGGAAGACTAAGTCACATATTGTAACCAATACAAATTTAACGCTCCTAGCCCCAAAAAAGGGAGGAGACGTCTATGTAACCGAGGATAAGATATTTGAATAAATAGGGCTATGATTTCTTTACATCTTTTCTTTCATTTTCAAATTGTCTCCTTTCTTTGTTTTTATGCATAGGATTAAAGCGTTACATTTCGTCTTATGTTGCATAATTAGTGCTCCCTCTGCCCGGAATCTCATGCTTTCAGTGGCGATCACGGTGGGACCTGTTCCTTGGTTTTTTAAAATCATAGAAACTGATTAAATTTTTGTGTTTTGTGCTTGACAGGTACATTTTTTTGTTGCAGACTGCTATTCGTCTCTGGCAGGGACGAATTCTATTCTGAAATTCGTCTGACCCTGGGACGAATTCAAATTCGTCTCTGGGAGGGACGAATTCTGTTCTGCAATTCGTCTGACCCTGGGATGAATTCCTGCCTATGGATTTTCAGAGCATAAATTTAGAAGCAACTGGAGCAGGCAGAGAAGAGGTAGGGATTTTTATAATCTCTGTTAAAATTTCTATTTCTGTTTCTGTTTCTTTGACTGTTTTCATTTTATCCTGCATTGCATAGGAAAAGTCATTCATGCTTGTTTCATTTTCGTTAAATAAAATGAATCCCACACACATCACAAAACAATTTTAAACCAAGGAGATGGTCGTAAGACCCCAGCCCTTGAGCAATACCAACGGTGGGTTCATCACCACCTTGGCTTAGCTTTGCATCCATTTCTCGATTGTCAACTATTTTTAGGCGTAAATCCTGACGAAGACAGACCGAGTGTTGCTGGGGTGATTCCCATGCATGCGAGGATAAGTTTTCTATGGTAGGTGCCATTAACAGGACAATCCCCCTTCCGTACCGCCTATGTACCATGTACCTTCTGCTCTCACGTACCTATAGTCTCCCTCTCATAAGGGCGGGTATATAGAGAGGTTGGTATATTGGCCTGGTTGGTATATTGAAGGGGCTACCGTTTTGGGAGTTATATGAGCCGTCATAATGCATTTAAACGATCTTCAAAACCTACAAAAATAAAACAAAACACCAATATGCACTAAACCAGTTTAGGGCACACCAATAATCCTTCAAAGAGATAATCACGGTTTTGTGAATGTGTGTGCTTAATTCTGCTTAGTGTAGACAAAAAAAAAATCATAAACGAGATAAAAACTTATTTAGATATCATAGAAGCACCGCAATGGTTTACACCCGCAGTCAAGGGAAGGTACACGAAAAATAGGCACAAGTCGCCTTCACTTCAGTCCTGAGGATTTGGTCATACCGCCTTATAGGTCTAACCTACAAAAGAATCCAATTCAGAATCCTCGGTGGGGTATGCCTATTCAAAGCAGCCCCTTTCGGGAAGATGCCTTACATGTAGACCTTGACATAAATAGAGAATCACCTCTTGAAGTTAGGCATGAGTGGCCACCGCACGATGAAGCGTTAGACGGGCACACCGTCCATTTGGAGGGGCAACGTGGATATGGCGTCCCTTCTTTACCTATCATCAGAACAGAGAGACCAAATTCGGAGCGCAGGGCTCCTTACATAGGGTGACCTAACTTCGCCCACCCCCTTTACACCCATGAAAGGGAGTACGAGGAAAGCCATCGCATTACTTGAGGGCAACAAACAATGTGAGAAATTTGCATTTTTGCACCAACAGGATATCATGATCACCCCTTGAGGCCAGAACCTCGAGCACATACCGCTTACCTCGACAGAGGGAAGCGACCCATTGAAACCGTAGACCAGAAAACTCGAGGTAAACACATAGGAGAAACATTCAAACCTCCTGAGCAAAATAGGGTAGACCAAATTGACCCAGATATCACCAGATATACCGCCCATCAAGCCCAAATCATGCGGCTTAAACAAAGTCATCAGGAGATAGAGTATCGACACCGCTTGGATAGAGAGCGCATGCAACGTGAAGAGGATGAGTTACGCTATGAAATACCTGAGAGAGGGCCAACCCCTCGCATCCAAAGAGCTGAACAGTATGAGAGGCATAATCCATTGGTGCAGGACAGGTCTCCATGACCTCGTCAAGCTCTGCCTCCAAGACCTCATAGATTCGAGAGGGAGGCAACTCCTCGAAACAAAGATGGGTACCTTTAGCAAGAGCTTGATCAGGGTCATAGGTTTCGCCCAGAGACTCCTCAAGAATTTAACGAGGAGTATGAACCAGAAGAAGAATATGTTGAAACTCCCCATCAAGGCAGGAAGGATGCCATTCAGCCACCCCTCCATAGGCCTCCAGTTTACCGTAACTTGCAACAAGAGCGAACAAGAGGAAGAAATAAAATCTTCCGATGCATGCCAAGCGCTATTGGAGCGTTTGGAGTCTATGGAGACAAAAGCTGCTGGGCATCAAAAACCCACATTACGTCTACTCCGCAGTAATCCGGTGCATCCCTCAGTGCCTACACCTCTTTACCCCGAACACTTCAAGTTGCCTCAATTGGCAGTTTTTAAAGGTGAAGAGGACACACAAGAACACGTTACACGATTTCTAAGCCAATGCTTCGGCATCCAAGATAATGATGCATTGTTGCTTAGAACATTCATAACCACATTTGCAGGCCCTGCCTCGGATTGGTTCACACAACTGCCCAAACACAACATAAGAAATTTAGATCAATTAGTAGACGCGTTTCTTGAACGCTTTGCCTTCAACACAAGGAAGAAGGCATCACTAAGTGATTTAGCGAGCCTCAAGCAATTTGAAGAGGAAACAATGGCAGCGTACGGGAATCAATGGAGAGCTTTGCTTTCTAGGTTACCCTACCGTCCTCCTATGTCTGATCTCATGCAGATGTTCACAAAAAGTTGCTTAAAATCAATCTCTGGTCTATTGTTACTGCGACAATACGATAGCTTAGAAGAATCTTTGGCGCAAGCCAGAGTCATAGAAGAGATTAAGATAGGCGAAGGCGCAATTGCCAAGCCTAATAAGAAAGAGTGGAATAAAACCACTAAAACTAGGACAATGCAACCACAACACGCTGCAGTCAACCAAGTTGCGATAAATGTTCCCGCGCCTGTGCAAGAAACGCAGCCTCAAAAGGCTAACTACCAGGCAGTGCCTCCTGCTTATGAAAGAGATAATAGAAGACAAGAGCAAAATTACCCGCATTGCCCTAGGCAAAATATCACCCCATATGCGGAGTCTATGGACTCCTTATTTGACCGCTTGTCAATGGCAAATTTAGTCACTCTGCCAGAAATCCAAATTATAGACCCTAACATTCCCAAGCCTAGGGGGTACAGAGAGGAATTGTATTGTAGATTCCATAGGCACAGAGGACATGACTTGAATGGGTGCTGGAAATTCAAAGACCTAGTCCAGGATTTGATCGACAACAAAACATTGGTTGTGGACAACCCCATCGCACCAAAAAACCAGCAAATGGGGGTATTCAAAGACCCCTTGCCAGCCCATGAGGCACAAAAAAAACCACTCTAGATTAATGAGGTGCGACAAGATCTTCCCACACAAGGATTTGTGGGAATGATTAGCATAGTAACAAGGAACAGAAGGTACCCGACAGCTGCCCCTAAGGTAGCTACGAAGGAAGTTCCGACAACATCGCATCCTCAACAACGCCCAACGCAGTTACCTCCGCCTAGACCTGAGGTCATGATACGAACCAAACTCACGCAGAGTTTGCGGACCACGTCGGCTAGGCTGTCCATCTACGAGCTTATTCAACAATCAGCTCCCCATAGAGAAGCTCTTATGGACATTTTAAAAGCCATTGAATTACAACCCCAAGAGGCAAATTCTTTCAACGCCTTTGTGGGACATGTGAAACAATGTACGGAGCCGATCATTACATTCAGAGAAGATGAGGTCAAAACAATATCAAATGACATGGAAGATCCACCCCTGCAAGTTATCACGCGGGTCAACGAGATTTCGTACAAGAGAGTGCTGATAGATACTGGCTCGTCCAGTAACATCATAACCACTGTAGCCTTAAAGCATTTGAAGCTACCAGCCTCTCACATCACAGCCTCCATGGACACACTGTGAGCTTTTAATGATGCAATATGCTCGACAGTCGAGCACGGTCGTTACGCCGATCCGGGTAGGACAAAAGTCAATACCTACAACTGTGCCATGTGTTGGAATGTGAAAGGCTTATAATATATTGCTAGGGCGGCCTTGGATCAGGGATATGAAATGTGTCCCTTCGATCGCCCACCAGTGCTTGAAGTATGCTTATGAAGGAGAAATACATGTAGTCCCAATGGACTTAGAGCCCTTCAAGTATTGTAATGCGGTACAATTCATACCTCAATCGACCCTCCCTTCAACGCATTTGGATTCCAATTAAATCCATCTAAACAAGGTCCAATACCGCAGGCACCACTGGTGGCCAACAAGGCAAAATCCCAGCCAGGTGAGACTTCATCATCGGCTCCTTCATCATCAATGCCACCTATCATGGCCCAATAGAAGGACAAGGGAAAACAAATCATGGAAGAGGTTAAGCCCTTAGAAGAAAGGTTGCCCACAATTTCAACAATAACAACGGAGGAAGCGCCCAACGCAACGAAAACCAAGATTCCTGAACCACCAAACATGGAATGGACTCAGGAAGGACTACAGTTTCCTCCCACCCAATCATCAACAATCACTATTGAAATGGCCAGTACAGGCCTGGGGAATACTTAGTGAAAAATGTTGTGGCAACCCACACACTGGAGTCAGTACAAGACATGGGAAGACCTCGCCTTCCCATTGGAACAATCGTCCCTCTAGGCTACCCACCGAACCAGACAAATTTTGTGTATGGGGGCTTTGATCATGGTCTTGAACCATGCCAAAAAAAGGAAACAGACGAAGAGCCTTTTGTTGAAAACATCAATTATCTGTCAAACCCAGAATTTGCCCTAAAATATCTTGGCCAATGCAATTGGCATGGATACGAGCTCGGTAGATATGAGCAAGGGATGCGGATCCTTTGCCAACCAAGATATCAGATGCCATATGACAAGTCAGGGGTAGGGTTCAACCATCCCCTGCCATTAGACATCTTGGTTGAAAATATGCAATGCCTAGAAATAGGCAACAAGGGGGGATTGGCATTGGGTCCTTATGCCAATCAGAATACAGAATACACATTGGGAGACTACCTCCCATGGTCAACAAACACCCCTGGCAACAACAGTAATCCCTCTTCTTTGCTAGAGAGAGGCGAAAGTTTAGAGATAAATCCTCAAAGAGAACATCAACGACTGCCAGACATCTTTCTGAAACTGTTCCCCTTAGAGGTGTTATAATCACAATGACACTGAGAGGGGGGGTGAATCAGTGCGTTCTTTAAAAACTTAAAACAATTTAGACTTAAATAAATTGCAGCAGATTAAAACAAAAATAATAAAAGTACTAAGAGCATCACACATAACACGGCATTTTAACGAGGTTCACCGATGTGGCTACTCCTCAAAAAAATTGCTTGGACTACCATCCAAATCCAGTCAAATGCAAAGCTACAACTTTACATAATCATTCACCAGCACCAACTGGTAAGAGGCACAAACCTCTAAATTTTATACTGCTACAACGAGAATGGAGCACCAACTCCAATTTTTCCGGCACCAAGCTGGAAAGAGGCACCAACCCCTTTTTCAAGCTACAACTTGAAGATAATAATAAAAATTGCAGAATGTAAACTTTCACCTCAATTATCACGATCTGCTATTTTTCTACGATCTGCTGCTTGTCGGCATTCGACTGCTGCTGTGAAAAATGATTCACACTTTTTCAACCACTCCTCTATATCTCTCCGCGTTCTCTGCTGCAACTTCACAGAAATCTCACTTCAACCATCTGCGTATTTTTGCCTCGGACTTTAAACACGCCGTCTGCATATCACTCTCTTTGTTCTCGATCAGTCGATACGAACTCACTCACTATCTCCTCGCTGCGATCTCTTTTCTTTAACTCCAAAGAACTATCACTTTGCTCATACTCGAGATCGAAACGACTTACACTCTGTTGCACACGAACTTCATTCACATAGATCGCATCACTCTCCACACTTTAAACTCGAAGAACCCTTGCTTTTGTAGAAGAAATTTTAGAGGCAAACCCTAGAAGAACGTCGACTGAGAAACCCTAGAATTTGTCAGCTGCCAAACCCTAAAATCCGTCGGCTGTAACCCTAAGAATGTCGGCTGCAAAACCCTAAAATCTGTCGGCCCAGATTTAACTTTGTCGGCGTCATTCTCCACCTTCGTTACCTTCCTGTAGCTTATTGCCACGAAATAGTAACACGTCGGCCCTTTTAATTTAATTTAATATTCTAATTTAAATTTTTAATAAAATAAAAATTTAAACTAAATATTTAAAATTAAATATCTTCATCATCGGGGCATCTTTTTCAACAAAACGAAGAGCCAACTTGGGTTTTAAGAAAAACCCATTTCAAGTCTGTTATCCACTGCATCCTTGGACCTAACTGCCTGCATCTTTGGATCTAACTGCCTGTGTTGACAACAATGACAACCTTTTGGCAACATCTTGCTCAACAATCTCCCCCTTTGGAATTGTTGGCAACACCTGTATACCTTCCTGTAACTCTTCTCCCCCTTTGTCAATAATACCAAAGGGCTGCTGCAGACTCTCCTTGTGACCATTCTCACACTTTTCAGGCACAATTTTGACTCCCCCTGAGTCCATCCTCACACTTCTCAGGCAAAATTTGACTCCCCCTGAGTCCATCCTCAAACACTCAAGTGCTCCCCCTGAGAAGGTGATCCCTGTAGCTAGTCACTTCTTAGGAAGTGTGACTACTCCTAATTTGCTTCGAAGATACTCAAATACTTCCTTGGGCAAAGGTTTTGTAAAAATGTCTGCTACCTGTTCTGTAGTTGGGACATAGTCCAATCTGACTTCTCCTTATGCAACTTTGTCTTTCAAGAAATGATACCTTATAGCAATATGCTTTGTCCGTGAGTGCATTCTTGGATTCTTAGAAATGTTGATTGCATTGGTGTTGTCACACTTTATCGATATTGGTTCACTAAAATTAATACCAAGATCTTTCAAGGTCTGTTTCATCCACAAAACTTGTGTGCAACATGTTGCTTGCTTGCAATATACTCTGCCTCGGCTGTAGATAAAGACACTGACTCTTGCTTCTTATTGTGCCATGCAACCAATCTGTCCCCCAAATAGAATGCTCCTCCACTG
Source organism: Wollemia nobilis (assembly GCA_028583015.1). Classification (NCBI taxonomy): domain Eukaryota; kingdom Viridiplantae; phylum Streptophyta; class Pinopsida; order Araucariales; family Araucariaceae; genus Wollemia; species Wollemia nobilis. The sequence goes on along the minus strand of JAQPPZ010002483.1, from coordinate 21,784 downwards.
GTACTCTTTCTGTCATCAACACATCCTGCCCAATCTGCATCTGAATATGATATAAGAGTGAAATCTTTGCCTCTTGGATACCACAATCCATACTCCATGGTGCCTTTGAGATACCGAAAAATCCTTTTAGCTTCTTGTTACATGAGTCTCTTTGGGATGGCCTGAAATCTGGCTACCATGCACATTGCCTGCAAAATATCAGGTCTAGTTGCAGTTAAATATAGTAAGCTTCCTATCATTGATCTATACATGGTTTGATCTACAGGTGGAGATTTGTCTTCTTTACTTAACTTACAGCCTGTTGTCATGGGAGTCTTGCTGGCTTACTATCCTCCATAGTGAACTTCTTTAACATCTCTTTCACATATTTGATTTGGGAAATGAATATACCTTTCTCATTTTGATTAACCTGTAGTCCCAAAAAATAAGACAGTTCACCAATCATTGACATTTCAAATTCATTCTGCATCTTGTTTGCTAGGTCTTTACAAGATTCATCTTTGTTGCTACCAAATATGATGTCATCCACATAGACAACAAGAACAATGAGATGCCCATCTTCTGTTTTCACATACAGATTGTTGTCCACTAAACCTTTCTTGAATCCCTGTTGAGAGAGATAATTATCTAGCCTAGCATACCAGGCCCGTGGTGCTTGTTTTAATCCATACAATGCTTTCTTTAATTTACAGACAAGGTTGGGATCTTCACTGATTTGAAAGCCATCTGGTTGTTCAATATAGACCTCTTCTTCAAGTTTCCCATTTAAAAACGCAGATTTCACATCCATCTGATAAACTCTGAAGTTCTTGTGAACTGCTAGTGCCAGAAACATTCTAATAGCTTCTAGTCTGGCCATTGGTGCGAAAGTCTCTTCAAAGTCAATGCCTTCGACCTGTGCATAGCCTTTGCAAACCAGTCTTGCTTTATTTCTAATAACTTGACCGTCTTCATTTAATTTATTACGAAATATCCATTTGGTGCCGATTACATTCTTGTTTTGCAGGTCTAGGTACTAACTCCCAAGTTCTGTTCTTTTCAATCTGATCTAACTCTTCATTTATTGCCTTCATCCAGCTGTCATCTTTGCTTGCTTCATCTATGTTTTTGGGCTCAATGTTGGATAAAAGAGAGTAATTACTTATTACTTTCTTTCTTGTCTGAATGCCAGCTGTGGGATCTCCAATTATTTGGTTTCTAGGATGATTTTTCTGCCAATTGCTCATTCTGAATTTTCTGTTTTCTTGTACCTCTGAGTCATCTGATAAGTTACCTGCATCAGCCGTAGACATATTTTCTGTGTCATGTACTTCATCTCCTTCAATGACTTCTTCGTAGATTGGATAGTTTTCTTGGAAATTAACTATTTGTTTCCTCCCTTCATCGAATTTAACATCTGCACTGTCCACAATTTTCTTGAGTCTCTTGTTGTAGCATTTGTAAGCTTTGCTATGTGGAGAATAACCAACAAACACACCTTCATCTGCTCTATCTTCAAACTTTCCAAGGTTGTCATCAGTTTTTCTGATGTAGCACTTGCAGCCAAATACTTTGAGATGTTTTGCTGTTGCTTTCCTACCAAACCACAGCTCATACGGAGTTTTGCATTCATGAGTTCTTAACATATACCTATTCTGAATGTATACTGCTGTGTGAACTGCTTCTTTCCAGAATCTATCTGCTATTTTGCTTTCTGCCAGCATGGTGCGTGCCATTTCCTGAATTGTTCTGTTCTTCCTCTCTGCTACACCATTCTGCTGAGGAGTTTTGGCTGCTGAATATTGTCTCCTGATGCCATATTTTTCACAGTATTCTAAAAATTCATTCGAAATAAATTCTCCTCCTCTGTCTGACCGCAAGCATTTAATTCTTTTCCCTGTTTCATTCTCTACCAGCTGTCTGAAAGTTTTGAACATTTCAAAGGCTTCTGATTTATCTTTTAAGAAGAATATCCAAGTCATTCTGGAAAAATCATCAATACACAGCATGAAGTATTTGTCGTCGTTTATGCTTTGAGTCCTCATTGGTCCGCATAAGTCAGTATGAATGAGTTCCAAAGGCCTGCTAGTGTGATGTTCTTTTGTTTTAAATGAAACTATGGTCTGTTTTCCCTTCTGACATGAAGCACACATGTTGTTTGCAGGTTTCTTAATGATTGGAATATCTCTCACTGCTTGTTTAGAGCTAATTCTTACCAGATTATCAAAACTTATGTGTCCAAGCCTCTTATGCCACAACCAGTTCTCTTCTTCTTGTCCCATGAAGCACATACCTTCTGAAAATTTTGAGAGTGTGTACAGATTGCCAGACGTCCTTGAGCCGGTTGCTATTAATTTCCCGTTCTTTGTTTTTCTGACTTCACAACCCTGCTTCTTGAACACCACTTCATGTCCTTTGTCACAGGATCTGACTCACACTTAACAGGTTATGTTTCAGACCATCCACATATAGAACTTCTTCTGACTTGATTTTCCCTTCACTTATTTTGACCGATCCTTTACCTATTATTTTGGCTCCATCGTTATTGCCGAACTTCACAGAACCACCCTCATATTTTTGAAGATTCTCAAATTTTTGTCTATCACCTGTCATATGACTTGAGCAGCCACTATCAAGAATCCACGGTACATATTTATTCTGAGCTCTAAAAGTAGTCTGCACTATTAAGGATTCTTGTTCTTTCCTGAGCTGTTCCTTTTGTTTCCATTCTGTCTTAACTATGTTGTTGGGTTCTAGCTGTGACTTCCCCTTTTTAGAATTTTGCACATATCCTTCAGTATAAATTCTATTTTGTTTTGCTCTATACGGTTGAAATCTACTTTCCTGAGGTTGATATGAAACAGACATACTACGACAATTTCTGGCAATATGCCCAAAGTTGTGACACTTAAAACACTCTACTGCATAATTCATTAAAGGAGCAAACGCATTTCTACTAGTGAAACTTCTTGGACCTATATTGTATTTGCAGTCAGCAATTTTATGCCCATAATTATTACATTTAAAACAAAAACCATAGAAATAATGAGTAAACTTGAAAGATGGTCTTGGCCAGGTTGTTGCTGGAGCCTTGGATCTTCTATTCTTTTGATGTGTGACCTTAGTAAAGCCATCATTGTCAGCTGTCATTTCAGGTCTGGCATTATATCTTTCTTTTGCTTGATTCGTTTTACTTTCCACAGCCTGTTTCTTGTCTTTGTTCTTTTCACTTTCAACATTGCTTGTTTTTGGTTCAGTTGATGATTCTCCTTTAGTAAAGCCGAGACCAAATTTGATGCCGTGGATCTTTGATCGCTCGAGAATTTTGTCCGGTTTCATCGAGCTTTCTTCACGTTTTAGATGACGAGTTGATTTTTCGATCCGGCTCTTGTATTTGTATTCGGAGACTCACATTTTCTTCTTCCAATTTGCAGCAGTGGTCTATCTTCATAGAAACCTGTATTTCCAGATCTTCAGACATTTTCTTGTATTCTTCAGTCTGTGTTTTTAAACTGGCAATAATGTCGTTTGCATTCTTAAGTTTCCTTGTCAGTTTTTCATTCTTCTTTTTCTCTGATTCCCATTCCGTAAAAGCAGACACTAGCTCACCCTCTAAATCAACTTCAGCCTCAACATCTTCAACTTCAGAGTTCATCCCCTCTATGTTTTCTGATTCGTCTATTTCAAACGCCATAAAGAGAGCCTCACCTGTTCCTTCTTCAGAGTCTTCACTAGAACTGTCCTCTGAAGATTCTGCAGTGTCTGTTGGAGCAGTGGCAAGAGCTTTGTAACCATTGACTACCGCACCCCAGATGTCAAAGCCCAAAGCACTGAGATAAGTCTGCATTCTAATTTTCCAGAACGCATAATTTGTCCCATCAAACAGCGGTGCTTTGTTCGAAGAGAATCCTTCACCACTTGCCATTGCTTGATTTCCAAGATCACCTTAGCTATTTAAGCCTCTTCAGGTACTTGGCTCTGATACCAATTGTTGTAATCACAATGACACTGAGAGGGGGGGTGAATCAGTGTGTTCTTTAAAAACTTAAAACAATTTAGACTTTTAAATAAACTGCAGCAGATTAAAACAAAAATAATAAAAGTACTAAGAGCATCACACATAACACGGCATTTTAACGAGGTTCACCGATGTGGCTACTCCTCAAAAATATTGCTTGGACTACCATCCAAATCCAGTCAAATGCAAAGCTACAACTTTACATAATCATTCACCAGCACCAGCTGGTAAGAGGCACCAACCTCTAAATTTTATACTGCTACAACGAGAATGGAGCACCAACTCCAATTTTTCCAGCACCAAGCTGGAAAGAGGCACCAACCCCTTTTTCAAGCTACAACTTGAAGATAATAATAAAAATTGCGAGAATGTAAACTTTCACCTCAATTATCATGATCTGCTATTTTTTTGTGATCTGTTGCTTGTCGGCATTCGACTGCTGCTGTGAAAAATGATTCACACTTTTTCAACCACTCCTCTATATCTCTCCGCGTTCTCTGCTGCAACTTCACAGAAATCTCACTTCAACCATCTGCGTATTTTTGCCTCGGACTTTAAACACGTCGTCTGCATATCACTCTCTTTGTTCTCGATCAGTCGATACGAACTCACTCACTATCTCCTCGCTGCGATCTCTTTTCTTTAACTCCAAAGAACTATCACTTTGCTCATACTCGAGATCGAAACGACTTACACTCTGCTGCACACGAACTTCATTCACATAGATCGCATCACTCTCCACACTTTAAACTCGAAGAACCCTTGCTTTTGTAGAAGAAATTTTAGAGGCAAACCCTAGAAGAACGTCGACTGAGAAACCCTAGAATTTGTCAGCTGCCAAACCCTAAAATCCGTCGGCTGTAACCCTAAGAATGTCGGCTGCAAAACCCTAAAATCCGTCGGCCCAGATTTAACTTTGTCGGCGTCATTCTCCACCTTCGTTACCTTCCTGTAGCTTATTGCCGCGAAATAGTAACACGTCGGCCCTTTTAATTTAATTTAATATTCTAATTTAAATTTTTAATAAAATAAAAATTTAAACTAAATATTTAAAATTAAATATCTTCATCATCGGGGCATCTTTTTCAACAAAACGAAGAGCCAACTTGGGTTTTAAGAAAAACCCATTTCAAGTCTGTTATCCACTGCATCCTTGGACCTAACTGCTTGCATCTTTGGATCTAACTGCCTGTGTTGACAACAATGACAACCTTCTGGCAACATCTTGGTCAAAAAGAGGTTCCAGATGAAACAATACAGTACCAAGAGAATCAGGTCCCTCCACTAAGAGTGGAACAACCGCAATGGGACCAAATTAATTCACTGGAACAAGAAGAGTCCTCAACGTCGCAAGCCACAGATGCTGAAGAGAATGAACAATTTTGGATCTATGAAAGTGATTCAGAAGATGAGACTGAGATGATCTATCTCAGACATGCACAACAAAATCACCGAGCTCTAACTCATGAAGATCTAATGGGACAAATGGGTATATTGTTAGGGCATGAATGGCACGTAGACCCAGCGAGGTGGGACCAAGTGTTAGACCTATGGCTCCAAATTCAATATGAGCATCGTCCACCTCGAAATCCTATCATGACAGCAGTGCCAAGGGAAGACCCCACCTTCCTTTTCACACATAGAGATGAATTTTCACCTAGAGAGGATCCATTCGTGCCCGTTCTTGTAGAGCCATATCCAGAGTATAGGGAACATCTAAAAGAATCAAGTCATCACACCTGCGGTTCTGGAGACCAAATTCATTCCATCCATATGATCTCCATTGATTTGAACACACCCATCCGCAATCTGACCGATCCATCATGGTCATTGCATCTAGACATGGATGCCATCGATTGGGATCGCGTCAATTCACCATTGTCACCATCAGAGTACTGGCCTTTCGGTGAAATGCTTCATTTTACCCCAAGGACAACTCAGGATATTTTTCAAGCTGAAGAGGGACCCGAGGTTCCAAACGTAGATCTTAACTCAGCTGATGATATCCATTTAATCCCAACTCCACATCAGTTGGAGGACGGATCCCACATGTCAGTCGAGGAGACGACTGACGTAGACATCGACACAGATCCAATGAATCCACGGATTCTCAAGGCTGGGGTAAGCCTTTCCCCCAAAGAGCAAGCCGAATATATTGCCCTTCTCAAATAGAAGAAGGAAGTTTTTGCATGGTCGTACAAAGATATGCCAGGGCTAGACCCGCGACTAGTCATGCACAATTTAACGCTTGATCCAAAAATCAAGCCTGTAAAGCAAAAACTAAGAAATATGCACCCAACAGTGGCCTTGATGGTCAAATATGAATTGCAAAAGTTGTTGGATGCACAATTTGTCATCTGCATGGATTATCCACCATGGTTTTCCAACATGGTTCCCGTCAAGAAGCCCGACGGGAGGATTCGCATATGCACCAACTTTCGAGACCTAAACAAAGCGAGTCCTAAGGATGATTTCCCCTTGCCAAGAATCGATGCATTGGTAGACGCTACAGCAGGTCATGAAATGCTCTCCCTAATGGACGGTTTCTCAGGATACAATCAAATTCGTATCAATCCTGAAGACCAACTCAAAACGGCATTCACAACGCCTTGGGGGACATTTTGTTATAAGGTCATGCCTTTTGGCCTTAAAAAATCTGGTGCTACATACCAACGTGCTATGATGTATATCTTCCATGATTACATGCACAAAACTTTGGAAGATTACATGGATTATTTGTTAGCCAAGTCTCTCTTGCGCTCAGATCATCTCTGTGACTTAAGCAAGATTCTCGATCGCCTCATAGAGCATAAGGTCAGACTGAATCCCAAGAAGTGCGTGTTTGGCGTCACATCTGGAAAACTCTTGGGTTTTATAGTCTCAAAGAGAGGCATCGAAGTGGACCCAAACAAAGTCAAGGCAATCCTTGAAATGGCTTCCCCAACCACTATCAAGCAGCTCAGAAGTCTGCAAGGAAAGGTTGCATCGATTAAACACTTCATAGTGCAATTATCTGACAAATGCCGACCCATGAACAAATTATTGCACAAGGGGGTCACATTTCATTGGGATGACGAGTGCCAGTCAGCCTTTGACAAAATCAAACAATACTTGGCTTCGCCGCCAGTATTGGCACCACCTAGACCAGGTGTGCCATTCTACTTATACATCTCAGCTACTGAGGTGGCACTGGGTGCAATGCTAGCCCAGAAGAATGAACTCCACAAAGAATAGGCTACTTACTATCTTAGCCGCACCACGATCGATTACGAACTTAACTATGCATACATTGAGAAACTCTGCTTGGCAGTGGTGTTTGCTACCAAGAGGCTACGCCACTACATGCTGAGCAACACTACGTATGTTGTGTCTAAGGAGAATCCATTGTGATACATGATGAGGCATACTTATCATAGTAGTCACACGGCGAAATGGATCATGTTGTTGACGGAATTTGACATTAAGTTTATTGGGCAAAAATCTATAAAAGGAAAAGTCATAGCCGATCAACTAGCAGAGGCTCCTCTTGAAGACGATCAACCTCTGGTCATAGAACTACCCGATGATGGGGTCTTCCATGTCTCAGAATTTCCAGATTATGATGAGCCTGAGTCTCAAGCTGACATAACCTTATTTTTTGATGGTTCTAAATGCGAGCAAGGGGGTGGCACAGGAATTGTATTCTTCACACCACAGGGCACTCCAATGCCCCTGTCATTTAAATTAAACTTCCAGTGCACCAACAACAATGTAGAATATGAAGCCTTGCTCCTAGGTCTTCAAACAACAATCGCCATGAACATCAAAAGACTGAACATCTTTGGTGATTCGCTGTTAATCGTCAATCAAGTCAAAGGGGTATATCAATGCAAATGCCCAGCTTCGAAGGCCTATAAAGCCCTCGTGGACAAATTATTGGCAAAACTTGAGTGGTATGACATCGAGGCACTCCCTCGATCATCGAATCATTTTGCGGACACAATGGCCTCCTTGGGGTCACTAATCCCGCAAGACCTGTCTGGTGATATAACAACCATTCAGGTCAAAACCTTATCGCAACCCACGATGGAGCGCGCAAGCTCAGACTTGACACCAGGAGTCCACACGATCCAGATCGAACCATCTTCGGATAAGTTCTTTCGAATCCGATACTGTTTGAAACGTGCCAACTGGGGGTCTTTATTTTCCCCCACTCCCATTAATAGCAACATAATGCTATTCTTACAAGTTCTATCCCAATCAGCATTTGTTAGGGAAGAACTTCAAAAGGGATTGGCTGTTCAAACTGTCGAGGTTTCTGATAAATAGGACTGGTATTTACCCATAAGAGACTACCTCAAGTTAGGTAATCTACCCTTTGGATTGACGCACACCGCAAAATGAACATTCAAACAGAAAGCGGCAAAATATGTCTTGATAGGAGACATTTTGTATCGTCGAAGCTATGACGGAATTCTTCTTCGTTGTTTGGACCAGCAAGAGTCCACTTGGGCAGTCGCCCAAGTGCATGATGGTACATGTGGTGGCCACTTTAGCCGTATGGCCATCGCAAAGCGCATTCTTCGCATGGGCTATTATTGGCCATCTTTAGAGCGAGATTGTTGCGAGTATGTCAAGAGGTGCGTGAAATGTCAACATCATGCCAATTTAATGCATGCACCTTCCCAGGCCCTACAGACAGTCCAGTCTGCTTGGCCATTTTTGCAGTGGGGCCTCGATCTAATCGAAAAGATCTCCCCTGCATCGTCAGGCCGTCACACGTTTATCATAACGGCCATAGAATATTTTACCAAATGGGTGGAAGCAATTCCGTTAACCTCTACGACAGGACCCCGCATTGCAGAGTTCATTTTGCATTACATAATATGTCATTTTGGTATTCCATCCAAAATAATCTCGGATAATGGGCCATCATTCAAGAACAAAGACGTGCGTGCTTTAACCACAAAGTACAAAATTCAGCACAGCTTTTCAACACCCTATTATCCGCAAGCAAATGGGCAAGCAGAGGCGTCAAAAAAAATGCTAGTCGCCATCCTTAAAAAGACCATCGCAGATAGTCATAAGGATTGGCACATACAAATCCCACTTGCCCTTTGGGCTTATCACACTAGCATTCAGACTCCCACTAGGGCAACTCCGTTTTCACTGATGTATGGCTCAGAGGCAGTAATGCCTCTCGAGTTGGAAATTCCTTCCCTGCACATATCAATGCAGGAGTTCATCGATGATAACACTGCGCAGCAGGCCCGATTAGACCAACTTACGTTGCTTGACGAACGACGCGTTAATGCTCTCGAGCACTTACGTATCTATCAAGAGTGGCTTAAGAAAGCTTACAACATGAAAGTTCACCTAAGAGACTTTCGGGTTGGTGATTTGGTTCTGAAGGAAAACCAACAAAACTCTAATTTGTCATCCCATATGAGGGACAAATTTGTGGCAAATTGGTTAGGTCCTTATGTCATTGATACTAAAATAGGACCCGAGACGTACCGGCTAGCTTCTCTTGATGGTATCAAGGAAACATAACCCTTGAATATCAGTCATTTGCGAACATTTCATATCTAAGAAAGCCATATCCCAAAAAAAAAAAAAAAAGAGCTCCAAGGATTATCGCAATCTCTTGGTCACCCAAAAAGCTCCAAGGATGATCGCAATCTCTTGGTCACCCAAAAAGCTCCAAGGATTATCGCAATCTCTTGGTCACCCAAAAAGCTCCAAGGATTATCGCAATCTCTTGGTCACCCAAAAATCTCCAAGGATTATCGCAATCTCTTGGTCACCCAAAAAGCTCCAAGGATGATTGCAATCTCTTGGTCACCCAAAAAGCTCCAAGGATTATCGCAATCTCTTGGTCACCCAAAAAGCTCCAAGGATTATCGTAATCTATTGGTCAATACAAAAAGCTCCAAGAAAGATCGCAATCTCTTGGTCACCCAAAAAGCTCCAAGGATTATTGCAATCTCTTGGTCAACCCAAAAAGCTCCAAGGATTATCGCAATCTCTTGGTCACCAAAGAGCTCCAAGGATTATCACAATCTCTTGGTCAATACAAAAAGCCCCAAGGATTATCGCAATCTCTTGGTCAACCCAAAAAGCTCCAAGGATTATCACAATTTCTTGGTCAACCCAAAAAGCTCCAACGATTATTGCAATCACTTGGTCAAAAAAAATCAAGAAATTCAAAAAAAACAAAACAACAAAAATCATCAAAAACAACAAATATTTGCATCTCAAGTCTAGGCATACTCAAATTCATCAAAAAAAATTCATATTCTCGCACCTCATCTTCACATTCACCAAAAAAAAATCCATCAAAATTACAAAAATACATAGATGTATTAAGCATTGCATCCATACATTGCATATTTGTAGTCATACAGGTCAAAGCACCATAAGCTGCAATAGCTCTGATAGTCCACCTTGTTTCGCATTGTCTCATGTTACAAAAATAACAAAAACACAAAGCATAACTTTTACCACACTACAGTCAGTGGTCTGGGAATGTACCAAGAGTTTCAATGATTCAGTCATCATTTTCCTCTTTAGCCATGTAGTGTATCAAGTCGAATAGATTTTACGAAGGTAGAGTCATACTTGAAATACACCTTGTTACGTAACATCCCAACACAAATCAAAACACTAAAATTCCCAAATTGTGTGAACGAAATACGAAACCCGCAAAATAATCTAGGTCACCACAAGAGAAACGGTTATCTTGCTCATCCCCCTGTGCGAATGACCCCTAGAATGCTGAGAGTTGGCAAAAGGACAAGCATCCTCCCTACCCAATTCCCTAAGAATCCCTAAAGTTCTCAACAGTTGCAAAACACAAAAAATTTGCAAAATGTCAAAACTCCAAAATTTGACAAAATACAGTGCACACATCAAAGGGCACAAACGATAGTGATTTTCATCACTACATATCCCCAATCCCTTGCTCAAAAGAAAAACAAATCAAAATAAACAGTGATCTCATCACTACAATGAGCAAGTATCCCAATACAATTGAAGAAAAGAAGGGAGTTGAGCTTGAATCCCTGGAACTCTCGGCATTCTATAGGTCATAAGGCAAGCTTCAGTACCAATTTGGTTGATAGCCAATGGGTAATGTAGTAAACCTCCCGCATGACGATATATCTGTCACATTAACTTGCGTACAGATCAATATTTGCATGTGGATGAGCTAGCTTATGGCATCCTGGATTACACCGCAGATTAATCTTAGTGCATACAACAAAGGAATTCATGGAGCTAATTAGGTGATCCTCAGTACAGGTTCGGTTGAAAGCCCATCTGGCACTAGCGGTATCCTGACAAATACCACTAAATGAACTCAATTGCACACACAGGGATGTAAAATAACTTGGTCAAAAATAAGTCCGATTCATACCTTGTCCAAAAGTCTTGTAAGATAAAGTACAGTCTTGGCTAGTGAGTTAAAACCGTCTGAGTCTCAGAAAACCTTAGCTACATTTCTAAACAAACTGCGCTACTTATCATCCTTATGATACCATCAAAAAATACAAAAAAAAGAAAAAAGAAAAAAGAAAAACCATGTAAATAAAGAGCTTCTTAAACAGCCTATAGTGCAATCATCACAAATGTCATTCATCCATTTCACCTCGCATATCACATATACATCAAAAACATTTACATTTATCATAACATCTGCATTCATCAAAATAAATAAACATGCATAAAAAAAATCACATCATCACATGTACAAAACTAAAAATAAAACCGATATATATATATATATCGTCAAAAAGATTCTCGCAGGCTACAAAACCGGTCCTCAGACCCCACAATCATATCCAAAAACCCAACCTAAGGCGTCGACCACCATGATCATGCAGGATCGGTGCGACGGGAACTACCCCCCATGGTGTGGGTCCTATGGGACCCTACAGGGCGGCTACTACTAGCCCCCGCATCATGCCTCCTACCACCCCCCTCATCTAACCGCCTGTGACGAGATGATGCTGACTGCTCAGTCAGACTATCCCTTGTCCATCGTAAAGATCCACTGACCGAAGGCTCAGGCAGCCGCCCACCAAGGCGGATGACCTCCATCTCCAAGTCTATCTGATACAGACACCACTCTGCCTCTCGTCGATGATAGATAGACAATGCATCATCGCACTGCGCCAAAACTCTATCCCACTCTGCCAACTGAGCCTGCAGAATATCCCTCTCTTGCCGTGCATCCCCCAGCTCCCGCCTCACATCCCCCAACTCTAGATCCCGCATCCGTAGCAACTCTGTCAGTCGCGCAATATCAACGCCTACATCTGACCCCACCTCCTATGTATCTGTTGGATGCATAGGACTTGCGGGGACAGTAGCCTGCTCAGGCTCCAACTTCTCCTCCACATCCTGCATGTCCGATTGCTCTGGAACACCCAATTCCACATCCTCATCTCCCACATCCACCATGTCCGCATCATCCAACGGACCCCCCCAATCACCCCCTGCTGCCTTCGCATCCTCCACTGCCGCCTTCGCGCCTCCCAGTGGCCCCTCTCCTCTCCAATGCCATAGTACCCACCATGAGTCATATTCAGTGGTAGTACCGACGTCATCCACATATGGGACCTCAATCACCGCATTCGACTCCTCACCCAATGGTGCAGTGACCGATGGTTCCAGATCCCTCTCGTCTCCCCGACGTCGATAGACCACGGGCTCACCAGGCAACCCCTGGCGCACCCCAAACTATCGTGTAACCCGACGGTACGAAATGAACTCATGCTCCATCCCGTACCGCCCAGCAAACCACCGCTCCCTTCGTACCTGTCAGAGCCACTCTCTAGCCTCAGGCCAGGCTGGACATTCCCGATAGGGACGCCAAAACACCTCCCCTAGAGTGAGCCAAGAAAAGGCATCAGTGTAGTGCTCAACGACACCTGCCCATTGCTGACTCTGCCCCTGCTCCGCAGACCGCTGCCACAAAACTGCATAACCAATCTCCTCATCCTCCATCGCCGCCTGAGTCGTCCACGATAACCCAGTAGGACTTTCAACAGCTATGTGCTACCAACCCCAGCACTGCAACAAAAAACTGCAACTGACACCCTTCCGCTGTCGATAGCGGACCCCATACAGCTCCCCGTAGAGTTGTGCCAACAAAGTTTGTCCCCATCTCAGAATCAACGGTGCCTCTATCGGGCACTCTGCCAACTACCACACCAAATCTAGCAGGTTCCACGGGAACCTCACGCCTGACGAATCAGGGAGAAGAATGTTAGAAATGAGGCCCATCAAGAATGCGTGCCTCACTCCTAACACCCCCTCTCCTCGCCACCCGACTAACCAAAATCTCGCCGACTGGCAATCCACCTCGGCTGTCTCCACTGGGTTTGCTACACCCAGCTGCCCCCCATTCCCAAAACATCTCGTAAGTATAGCAGTTCGCTGATCAAACAGCGATGTCCTAATAGGCAGACCATCTATCAGAATATGAAGCAACCGATAGACATCCTCAAGAGTCACAGTCATCTCCCCTGTCAGGAGATGGAAAGTATTGGTCCACGGATCCCAAAGCTTGATCAGGGCCATCAAATAGGCCTGATCTGAAACCACAAGCTCCAGTCGAGCCACCTACTTGAGCCCAAGGGCATCAAGCCATTCCCAGTCATCATTGGTCAATGCCAACCGTGCCTCAGTAAATGCAGCGGGTACACGATACCGGCTCCTAACAACCTGCAAAGCAAAAAAAAAAAATCAACACAAACACAAAAAAAAATATATATATATATATATATATATATATAACAGATCAAATTTTCAGTTCTAGGGTTTCTAACCTTAACTGTTAAACAAAAACATCACAAAAAATCTTAAAGTTTTGAAAAGCATCAACACAAAAACAATGCATTAAATAAAAGCAAAATAAACTCTAGGGACACTTACAGGTTTCGCCTCGGCTCCGCCGCTCGAACTAGTTTGTGCACTCATGATGGCAGAGAGAATTCCAGCAGTGCTTCGCTTCGCAGAATTACCTCCTCCTCCCAGAGCTCCAAAATCGCAAGAAAAAAATGACACAAATGAGCCCAAAATCAAGTTTTGGCCATTAAATAGGCCTTTTGCACTAGAATTCGTCCTTGACTGGGACGAGCACTCTGATTAGCGCTCATCCCATCTAGGGATGAATTCTCCAACTGGAATTCGTCCCACCCAGGGACGAATTCAGGCCAGCACTAAAAAAAAACAAAAAAATGACTAAAAATGCACTAAAAACAGACAATAAAATTGCCCGACAAGATTGCTACTGCACCTGACAACAAGGGCATACAAAATCAACATTGGAGTTACAAATTGTCACTATCATACTCCCTAAGAAGGCTACCATAGCCGGACCGCTCCACGGGAAGACAAATTTTTGACAATTTAATCACCAAATGGTGTCACAAAAACAACAAAAACAACAAAAAGAAGAAAAAATGCAACAAAAACAAACAACAATAAACATTTCCAGACACAAGTGCTCTTGCACTTAACCTCTTGGCATAGCAAAATTGGTGTCGGGGTTTACATTGTCACTATCCTACTCCCAAAGAAGGCTACCATAATCGGACCGCTCCACGGGAGACGGACTTTCGAAAATTTAATCCCCAAATGGTGTCACAAAAAAAAAAAATAACAAAAACAACAAAACAAGCAACATAAAAACAAAGCAATAAGCATTTTCGGACACAAGTGCTCTCGCACTTAACCTCTTGGCAAAGAAAATCGATGTCGAGGTCCAAATTATCGCTCTCCTACTTCCCCAAGAAGGCTACAATAGCCGGACCGCTCCACGGGAAGTTAGATTTTTGATGATTTCACCTCATTACGGCATCACCAAAAGGGTTAACACCCACCAAAATAGGTCCAAATGTTGGAAAAATTGCACACGCTTAACGGTAAACCCTTTAAAGGCACCCTTGCACAAGTCATCTTGGGTCAAGCGACTCGTCGCTTCTCTCACGAAGGTCATTCTCTCATCGATTCGTCGCTTGAGGGGGTAGTCACACTTAGTCACCAACCAACAATCACACACCCAATTAAGGAAAATGACATGCATTCAAAGAATCATTGACAAAGACAATCACGCTTCTGCTTGGGGCAGTAAACAAGCAACAATCAAATCAATCAAACACTTGGCATTTTGTGAATCATGAACACAAGGTTCCCCCTGAGGATAAAAACGCCCTTTGCCTGTTCATGACTGATCAATGTCTAAGTTCAAGTCACACCTCAACAAAACAGGTTAATACTTGAAATCAAATTCCTTAGCTCATCAGAAGCAAGGATTCAAGAATGCATGCCCTTTCCATACTTGGGGCATCAAAAGTTGGTTAGGTTACCAAGAAACCCTAATCATTAGTGCTTTGGTTATCTATTTTTGCTCAGCATTACGTCACCCGCATCGCTTCCCAAAAAGGGGCATCTGTAGACACCAAAACAACACCAATCCGATTATGTGACTGCAAACACTGATCGCTTTGACAAACACAGCCCCCAGGGCAGCCCTCAGAGGTTAAACAGTGGTCTTAACCACTTTCATAGCAATTTTATAATGTCAAGAAGCAATTTGGCACACTTGGACACTTTGCCCAGTATTCGTCTCACCCAGGGACGAATTCAAAATAGAATCCGTCCTACCCCAGGACGAATTCTGAATCCGTCCCTGGGTGGGACAAATTCTAAGCTTAACGGGCAAAAAGACAAATGGTGCCAAGTGGCAGCCCAAAACAGTCAGTTGATGACTCCTGCCTTGCACACGTGTGTAGGTGGATAGAGGGGCCGTTAGAAGACTGTCACA
Source organism: Wollemia nobilis (assembly GCA_028583015.1). Taxonomy (NCBI): domain Eukaryota; kingdom Viridiplantae; phylum Streptophyta; class Pinopsida; order Araucariales; family Araucariaceae; genus Wollemia; species Wollemia nobilis. Next base: position 5,975 of record JAQPPZ010002483.1, on the reverse strand, counting down.
AAAGGCATTTATCAAAGCCCAAGTCAATGGAGGACTCCCCTCCCTCATGGGAAGACAAGACTGCCACATGGCGCCTATGGCCAACACATGGCATTTGTGCTTCCCTCCCAAAAGAGAACCCATGGGTCTATAAAAGGTGGGACTTTTCTAACCCAAAATATACAGGTTGAAGGAGTTTTCAAGCAACGAAGTGCTGCCGAGTTGAAGACCCACTTGCATCCCTTTTGGTTCACCTTCCCACATCCACCAATCTCTTTTGCAAGGGAGGTTGTTGGGTGGCTTTTGGAAGCTTGAACCTGACCCAAATCCAACACATGGAGATCTGAACCAACCAATTCGCCGACCCCCCCAATCCTAAAAGGTTTTGGGCCCATCCCTACTGAATTGGCGTCGAAATCAAGTGCCAATGGTGGGAGGCCCACTTGGGCACCCCCGCACTTTCTAGGTTTTTAAAGCATTCTAGATTACTTTTCAGGTTGCATTTTGTGTTATTATGTTTGGTTAACTCATAGCTGCAATTTCATAACTTTTGGTCAGATTCTAGTATGTTTTGTGTCGCTTTGTTGTTTCATTGACTTGCAGGTGGCGAGATCAAATTCCTGAGGGTAGAGACCAAATTGGGAGAATCCGACCATCTGGGTCGTCCCAAAATGGCCCCAATTACGTAACCCCCTTATTTGCAGGCATTTTGTAGATCTCGAGAATCGACATTGGAGCAGTAGCAGGTCGGCTTCTTCAACATATAAGAATTCGTCCCACCCAGGGACGAATTGCAGTTAGAGATCGTCCCACCCAGGGACGAATTGCAGTCAGAAATCGTCCCACCCAGGGACAAATTCCAGTTGAAGGCAGATTGGCTAGCTGTCTCAGTGGCAATGGCCTTCTGGTAACATTTTCTGTCTTCTGTCAAGTTTTTATGCTGTTTAGAATCATTTTGTTTATTATTTTACATAAATGTTTGCATGCATATTTTGTTAATTTTAAAGAACAAACACCTTTCATTTGCAGCAGGTGCTACTGACATCTTGGTTGTTTATTTGTTCGCAGGAGGAGCAGCAGAGGTAAGGACTCATCAGCGTAAGCGGCGACATCGTCTTGGCCTGTCCATTCAAACGTGGGCATGCGGAAAGAGGAAGACTAAGTCACATATTGTAACCAATACGAATTTAACGCTCCTAGCCCCCAAAAATGGAGGAGACGTCTATGTAACCGAGGATAAGATATTTGAATAAAGAGGGCTGTGATTTCTTTACATCTTTTCTTTCATTTTCAAATTGTCTCCTTTCTTCATTTTTATGCATAGGATTAAAGCGTTACATTTCGTCTTATGTTGCATAATTAGTGCTCCCTCTGCCCGGAATCTCGTGCTTTCACAAAGTAGATTATTGTTAATTTTTAATTTGTTAATTGAAGTTATCTAACTGTTGTATTTCTTAATTTGTGCTATTTAAGAACTCATGAATAAAATGAATGTAGTTCAATGTTTCCCACATCAGTTGGTATCAGAGTAGTATATTTTACTCCTAGTCTATCCAAGATCAAATTTTATTTGAATATTTGAAGCAATGACTCAAATTGATCATTGCTAATATCTAGAAGATTCAAGTTGCACAACCTATAGAAGAAATGATTGTCACATAAGAAATTCCTATAGAAATTGCTACAGAAAGTCAATTTGTTGCACCAAAAATACCAGCAACAGAATCTGTAAAAGAAGATTTTTTTATGTAGAGGAAATGGTTGCAAAAGAAAAAATTATTACAAAAAATAAAAATTTGTAGAAGAAAAAGAAATTTTTGCAAAAGAAAAAAGTTATGCAGAAGAAGAAATTATTCGAGGAAGATAATGCTGAAAGAAAAATTCTTTCTATGGATGAAACTTTTACTGCTAAAAACAATTTTGAAGCAATACCTAGAATCAAACTAGGATCTATGGGCATGAAGCCCATTGTCCTTCCATTGGACCATACTGTTGTCAATGCAGAATCTAAAGGTCTCTATGAAGAAGACCCATTTGTTTCTTCCAAAACAATATATTTTATTTAAGAAATTGTAGGTTTACCTAATGAATATCCAAAATAATATTCCACCTCTTCTTCTTTGACTATAGATGGTGGATCTTATTATGTTGTTGGATCTATTTTTCTTTGGCTCTCTGGTTTTCTATCGATGAAGGACCTACAATTGCTTTGTTACCTATATCAACCACCTCCTCGCCTCCACCATCCTAATGTAGATTCCACCATGGCCCCCATTTCTTGGAAGCTCCAAATCCTATCCCTACAATAATATGTATATAAAAAATGGTCTCGACTATAGTTCCATGAACTCCTCTTATTTTCAGTGCAAATTCATGTATAACCACTTGTTGTGCACAAGAGGAAGGTCTTTGTGCAGAGAAAAGTCCTACATGTTCCTCAACACACATGAAGCACGCTCTTGTGTACCTCCACATGCATGGAGCACTTTTGTGTGTTGCCTTCCATGCATAGGCTATGCACCCACGTTGGCTTGGCCTATGGCTAGCATGTTGGCTAGCGTGCAAGGGCCTACGCACTCCACACTAGCCTAAGGCAAACATTTTGGCCAGTGTGCAAGGGCCTACGTGCTCCATGTTATCCTATGGCCAACATGTTGGCCAGTGTGCTCCACACTAGCCCATAACCAATATGTTGAGCAGTGCGCTCCACGTTGGTCCTTGGCCAGTGTTGAGAAGTGCATTCCATGCTAGCCCACTACCGGTGTGGTTGGCCAGCCAGTGCACTCCATACTGGCCCATAGCCAGCATGTTGGGCAACACAAAGTGGTACACACAGTCAAATTTGACCATGCACCCATTGAAATTCTTATTATAAATAAATAAATAATAAATATATTAATTTATTTAATCAACTCAATTTAAATTAATGAATTAATTTTTTTAAATTAATTGATTTAATGCACCATATAATCAATTAGTTATTTTATTTTTAATTAAGTTGTTCTCCAATTGTTTGTTTTTATAAGCATTTGTATCCACTTGCAATTGGGGATCTTTAAGGAGATAAATTTTACTCCTCCCATTCAAGATTTTTGAAACCTTTGTATTAGTTCTATTGTGGACTTTATTTTGTGCTCAACGCCATTTATAAGCTCTTTATATTTTTGTCCTCATGGATTTTAATATGGAGTGCATTTTCAGTCGTAACTGACACTCCTATGTTCACACCTATTTTGTTGTAAAAGAATTGGAGTCCTATGCTTATATGGTTGGGAGGAATGATAAGGACATATTATTCACTTGATACTTCTTGTTACACTCACATTGGATTATTGCTAATTTTTTAATTTGTTAGATCAAGTTAACTAATTGTTGCATTTTTGTTTTGTAATTTGTGCTATTTAAACACTCATGAATAAAAATAATGCAGTTCAATATTTCCCACATCAAATAAAATATTTAGGGGTGACGCATGGTTTAGAGGGAGATATATATTTTATTTAAGCCAATGAAATGATTTTTTTTCTGTTTAGACAAAACTAATAACAAGCTTATGGTTTGCGTTTGGTTTTTTGGAATTCCATATGATCTTATCAATAAGGATGTTTTGAAGAATATTGGAAATACCCTAGGAGAATTCTTTAAGGAATTACTAACTATTAAGGAGTGAAAGCATGCTATATACACCAAAATATGTGTTGCTATGGATATTTAAAAACCTTTGCCACCATATATTAAGATTTAATCTAGATCAAGAGAATAAGATCAATAAGTGTATTATTAAAATATCACATTTTATTACTACAATTGTTATGAAACTAACAACTTGGCAAGAGTTTGAAATGTGAAAACTATGAAAAAAAGACATAAACGTTTTATCATAAGGTAAAATTCAAGGGAAATCAAATAAAATATAAGGTATATTAGATTGAGGATATTCCACTCCTAAATAATGGGTAAAAAAAACCTATATACAACATGTTATGAAAAACCCCACTATAACTCACTTTGATCAACAATTAGAAGAAACCAAAAATAATATAAAGGATGAGAAAGTACAATACGCAAGTTAAATTTTAGAAGCAATTAAATTTGTAAAGGTAAATTTGGAGGAAAATATTAACACAAAGACAATAGAAGAGATCAAGATCTTTCTAGGAAAATCATCTTCTTTTTCCTCAAGTAGTATAAAATGCTCTCTAGGTAATAAAATTTAAAGTGTTATAGAGGTTATATCTTGCACTTTAGGGTTTGAAGAGCAACATCATAAAGAAATAAGGATGGAGGAATTCCATAATAATTTAGGATTTTTAGGGCATAATAAGAAGGTAATTGCTTTGGAAGAGCATCCTTGCACTTTAGGGTTGCTAGGGTAACATAAGGAAGAATATGCTTTTGCGTTTCTAGTCAATTTAAAGAATTTTAATATTATGAAAGAAGACTTATTTTATTTGCATTTTATGACATATCATAATGAATTGAAGATTTATTCCAATAAGGTAAAATCCATAAAAGAGTGGCCTACTCTAAAATGCAGTTTTTATTGTGAAGTTTCCATGGTTTTCCAAGCTTCTATATAAAACTTACTCAAGCATTTAATGGGATATTTTTTCTAATCACATAAACCATAATGGGGAAAAGGACTTATTATGAATAATAACAATATAAAAGAGCTTTGACCTTATAAAAAGATATTATAGATAAATTAATAATAGCACTGCTATATTTTAACAAAGTGTTTCGTATTGACAATGATGCCAAAGGAAGTTCAATATGTGCTTCTAAGTCAAGAGGGTGGCCCTATGCTTTAAGACATCCTAACTCTATTTTCTTGGGATCAATATTAGGTATTCTTAGAGGTTTATGGGAAGCCCTAAGATTGATATTAGCATTGGACTGAGGCTTTCCACCATGAAGGGCATCCCTAAAATTTAATTTTGGGGCTGAGTTTTCAAAATTCTTACCCTTGATAGGGGTTTTCACAATAAAATTATTTTATGGGTGAACCTTAGCACCAGATTCACTTGAGATATTGATCAATTTATTGAAACTTGTTTCGTGATCTCTTTAATACTTTCCCTAGATGTCATGGAAAGGTATGGTTTTCACTTTTCTTTTGTGTAGCAAATTAGAAGTCATTTTCACTCAAGTTCATAGTATGATATGTTGAAAGAAAAATTTCTAACCCATATTGGATCCCTTGCAACATTTCTTGCTAAAATATTGAGCATAAACCACAAAAATATTGGCCTCTAGGACCCAAAGGCCTTAAAAACCAACCTCTAGAGTTTCTTGCACTAAACCTAGATGAAACCCTCACATAATCGCTTGCCAAAAATCTCGTTCACACATAGGGATATGCTAGGATTTGTGTTTCTCCAAATGATATGAAATTTTTTTGAGACGTTCTAGGGTTTTTCATACATCTACCCTCAAAATTTAAGCTCAATTCAAGCCTGGATGAGTGAGATATGGCCGAAACAAGTTCAATATTTTGGGTAGTCCTGCAAAAATGTCCCTCAAAGATCTATAGATTTCAAAAAATACACCATGTTTTAAAATGAAATGGGTGTTGATAATTACACAACCCAAATATTGTTAAAGGAAATTTTACATAATAAAAGAACTATTACTTTTATGATAAGTAAAAGGATTTCCAATATTTAAAAAAAAATGTGTTGAAAGAATAATTTGAAGAGGGGGAAGAATAAAATAATAAGTACCCTCCTTTTAAAATAGGCTAAAATATCCCATAGAATAGCATAAAACTATTTTGAAGAAAAGGAAGAGATTTTTAATATTTTGAAATCTCTCAAAGACGAATTAGAACAAGCATATTAAAAAAATGCATAAAATATATTCATCAATAAAGATTTTGCTGAAAAAAATTATGGATAAAAGAGAAATGACTACTGAAATAATTTCAAGAATATAGCCAAAATTATCCAAAGTAAATGAACCAGATCCTAGAACCTTCAAGAGAGAATGCTAACAAG
>JAQPPZ010002481.1:0-12651 GCA_028583015.1 Wollemia nobilis | reverse complement strand
CCAAACATAGGGTGCCCACCATGGGTAGATACCCCCATTTATAGGCTAGCTCGAGATATGCCTTATAGGGCTTATACTGAGCACAAGCCATAAGAAGAATATGTTGAGATGCCTTATCGAGGTAGGGGGGTGACTTGCCACCACCTTGCCCTAGGTTAGAGGAGCCTAGACCTCCACCACAAGATGTGAACAAATATGAGGAGATCAAGTCCTCAGGTCCTTACAAAGCATTGTTAGAACACCTAGAGTCAGTAGAGAACAAGACCTCCAGGTCAGGATCTCAAAATCCCACTATGCATCAATTGTGTAGTCAACCTACCCATCCATCAGTACCTATGTCTCCCTATCTAGTGCAATTTAAGTTGCCTCAGTTGGCTACCTTTAAGGTAGAAGAAGATGCTCAAGAACATGTCACTAGTTTCTTAGGTCAATGCTTCGACATTCATTATGATGATGCTTTGCTTTTGAGGATATTTATGACTACCCTCATCGGCTATGCCTTTGAGTGGTTTTACCAACTCCCTAAGCATAGCATCCATAATTTGGACCAAATTGCAGATGCATTCCTATAATTCTTTGCCTTCAATACCAAGAGGAAGGCAACGTTGGCCAATGTAGCTGGGTTGAAACAATATGATGATGAGTCAATAAAAAATTATGGTAATAGGTGGTAAACCTTACTCACCAAGCCGCCTTATATTCTCCCCATATCAGAGTTGACTCAGATGTTCTCCAAAAGTTTCTTAAAGCCAATATCCTTGTTGTTGTAGTTGCAAAAATACCCCACTCTTGAATATGCCTTAGCACAAGCTAGGATCATCGAAGAAATCAAGATTCAAAAGGGTGAGATTGCGAAGCCTCACAAAAAGTAGTGGCACAAGAATGCTAAGAACACCCCAGTGCAACCTAAGTTAGCAGTAGTAAATCAGGTTTCCATTAGTGTCCCAAGGCCAGCACTAGCCACACCATCTCAAAATCCTAATTATCAGGCCACCCCCGAGAACTATGCCAAGGATAACCAGAACGGTCAAGGAAAAAACAAACAACATCATCCAAAGTGAAAATTCATGCCCATTACAGAGTCTATGGATTCAATGTTTGATCGCGTCTTGGTGGCCAATGCAATCCATCTACCTGAAAATCGACCTATCAAACCTAATGCACCTAAACCCAAAGGATACAGAGAAGACCTATATTGCAAGTTTCATAGGCAAAATGGGAATGATGTGCAAATGTGCTATAAATTCAAACACTTGGTGCAAGACCTAATTTATAGGAATGCCCTCTAGGTAGATAACCGTATTGTACTAAGAAACCAATATATGGAGGTCTTTAAGGACCCCTTGCCTGCCCATGTGAAGTAGGCCAAACCAGTGCCCTAGGTGAACGAGGTTCACCATGCCCATCCTAAGCAAGGATATGTTAGCATGGTCAATATTGTGACAAGAAATAGGTGGTATACAAGTCCAGTCGCACCACCTGTATCTCAAAGTGATGTCCCTTTGACATCGTAGACTATACCGCCTCCTGGACTGAGCCTCCCACCTAGGCCTATAGTTAGCATTAAGAGAAAGCTCACTCAGATCTTAAGAACAACATCTACCCGGTTCTCTATCTATGAGCTCATTCAACAATCACAACCTCATAGAGAATCCTTTATGGAGATCCTTAAGTCAATTGAGCTTCAGCCTCAGGAGTCTAACTCCAACAACTTTGTGGGGCATGTGTGGCAATGCATAAAACTGGTGATCACTTTTTTAGAAGATGAACTTAAACTGGTTCCACATGATATGGTGGATCTCTCTTTACACATTGTATCATGTGTGAATGGGACACCATACAAGAGAGTGTTGATAAATACTAGGTCTTCGAGCAACATCATAACTACAATAGCTCTAAAACACCTTAAGCTCCTAGCATCTCATATTTTCACATCTACCTACACCCTTCAAGCATTAAATGATGCCATATTCTCAATGGTTGGTACAATCATCCTACCTATTCAAGTAGGAGAAAAGATCATCTCGATGATGTGCCACATCCTAGAGGGTGAGATGGCGTACAACATTTTATTAGGAAGACCATGGATTAGGGACATGAAGTGTGTCCCTTCCATCGCTCACCAGTGCCTCAAATACACTCATGAAGGGTAAGTTCATGTCATCCCCATGGACCTATAGTCCTTCAAGTACTACAACATGGTGCAACAGTTACCCGAGTCGACCTTGCCATTGATACATCTAGATTTTCAACCAAATAAATCTAGCCGAGGTTTGACCCCACCGCTATAGCATACCATGCCCTCATCATCATCAACCATGGCCTAGAAACCTAATACACTAGTGGATCCTTTGCCTAAGAACCCAGAGAAGCAACCCATTGACGTGGACCAACCGATCATATCCACTATCTCTACAGAGGAGATACTTAGCCCGGATGATGAAGAGACACCACATGAGGAAAACAATGAGTCATATCAAGTCTCACTCTCATCCCTCTTCTATCTGCAGCCCTAGATTATAGTACATCTAGCTTCTACTAGATTGTAGGTGTACATTATTAGGAATGTTACCACTACTCCCACTTTAGAGTCGATGCAAGACATGGGTAGACCTTGTCTTCCCATAGGTACTATCGTACCTCTTTGTATTCCCTCAAATCAAATAAATTTCATCTATGGGGACCTTGAATATGGCATCAAACCTTACCAACAATAGGAGGAAGATGAGGAACATTTTGGAGAGGATATTAGCTACTTGTCTAACCCTAAATTCACCCTAAAGAACCTTGACCTATGCAACTGGCACGATTATGGGTTAGGCCTGTATGATCAAAGCACCAGAATCCCTTGTCAACCATAATATCAAATGCCCTATGACAAGTAGGGAGTAGGACACAACAATCCCTTGCCTCTAGATGTCCTCTTCGATAGCCTAAATCACTTGAATATAAGCTATGAGGGTGGGTTGGGCAAATACCCTTATGCAAATCCCAATATAGTCTACTTCCTAGGGGATTACTTTCAATGGCTAGATGGAAACCTCATGATTTCTAGTGACATTCCCCCACATTTTGAGAGAGGGAAAGGTTCACGAAGTTGTCCCCATGTCTGTGATGAGTCAGATCAAGGCACCTCATATGAGTGGACCTCAAAGGATGAGTTGGGATATGAGGTAGCACCATATGACCCTTTTGAGGCAAATAGTGATCACTCACAAATTGTCCCCATTAATGACCAACATGAAATCCTCATACATATGTTCCATTTCCATGATCCTATATGGCGATAGCTCCTTCCTCCTAAAGAGTCGGTTCACCCACAGGAAGACAGACCTCCTGGGGGGAAGCAATTAATTTACTTGAGAAGTTGGGTCCTCGTGAGCTTGAGGCACTACAAGATGAGAATTACGAAATCCTCATCCATGATGATGATTATAAGGAATTAGCATATATGGGACCACACCTACCTGATCACCCAATCCCAAGGGGCAGCAATGTGGGTCCAATATATGACAGTGATTATGAGGATGAAATAAAGATGGCGTACCTTGGTCCTCATTACTTGTGTCATCATCATGAGCCCATCGACATAGATGAAGTCTATCATTAGTTGCATGTTGGCCCATTCCTGAGGGCAAGGCCTATAAATATAGGCCAGATTCACCATGAGGTCTTCCCTGAACCACCCACACACATGGAGCTCCTTGAGCCTAATGATCCCATCTTACAGTCTATTCATAGACAGGATCCTGAGATCCCCATTCCTCTAGAACCACATCTGGGGGTGATATATGACACCAATACACAATCACATGTACGTGCTCATGGAGAGCAGACACATTCCATAAATATGATCTCCATTGATTTGACTACACCACTTCACAACCTAGCCGATCCCTCCAAGCCATGCCATCTAGATCTAGATGCTATTTACTAGGATCGCACTGATTCACCCCCATCACCCTCTGATTATTGGGCTGGCAGTGGGTTGTTTCACATTTCCATTGGCCCAACTCATGATGTATTCCATGCTGAGGAGGGACCTAAAGTTCCCATTGAGAATTTAAATCCAACTAATGACATCCATTTGATACCTACTCCCCATCAGTTGGAGGAAGGGTCTCATATGTCAATCGATCCTACGGTTGACAAAGATATCGGCTCAAATCCTGAAAAATTGCAATGTATCAAGCTAGGGGAAATCTTATCCCCCGAAGAGAAATCCAATTATATAGCCCTTATAACAAAGAATAAGGTAGCTTTTTAATGGTCTTACAAAGACATACCGTGACCCTAAAGTGAAACTTATTAAGCAAAAGTTGAGAAATATGGACCCAATAGTGGCCTTGATGGTCAAAGATGAGCTACAAAAACTGTTGGATGCCAAGTTTGTCATTTCTGTAGACTGTCCACCATGTTTGTCCAACATGGTCCTCATCAAGAAGACTAATGGGAGGATTCTAATTTACACCAATTTTTGAGACCTGAACAAAGCGATTCCTAAGGATGATTTTCTTTTGCCAAGCATAGATGCCTTGGTAGATGTCACTACAGGACATGCAATGCTCTCCCTTATGGATAGCTTCTTTGGGTATAATCAGATTCATATCAACACTGAAGACCAGCTCAAAACAACATTCATAATGCCTTGGGGAACATTTTGTACAAGGTCATGCCATTTGGCCTTAAGAATACTAGTGCCACCTACTAGTGTGCCATGACATATATCTTCCATAAATACATGCACACAATTTTGGAAGATTACATGGATGACTTATTGGCTAAATATCTACTACGTCATGAGCACCTAGATGTCTTGTGCAAAATTGTCGATTGCCTTATTGAATATAATGTGAGACTGAATCCCAAGAAGTGCATCTTCGGTGTCACATTTGGAAATCTCTTGGTATTTATAGTTTCCAAATGAGGCATCAAAGTGGACCCTAACAAAGTCAAGGAAATCCTTGAAATGCCTCCCTCGACTACCATCAAGCATATTTGTAAATTGTAGGGAGGATTGCATCCATAAAATGCTTCATAGCACAACTATCAAACAAGTGTAGACCCATGAACAAAATTTTGCACAAGGGGGTCACATTCCACTAGGACGATGAGTGTCAGGATGCCTTTGACCTGATTAAACTATACCTAGATTCGCCGCTAGTGTTAGCTACACCTAGATCAAGGGTGTCAATCGTATTATATATCTCAGCTACTGAGAGTGCATTGGGTGCCATGTTAGCCCAAAATAATGAATTTCACAAGGAACAGGCCACATACTATCTCAGTCGCACCCTAGTGAGCTATGATATTAAGTATGCATACATTGAAAAGTTATATCTAGCGATGGTTTTTGCTACCAATAATCTACAAAACTATATACTTAGCCATACTACATATGTTGTATCTAAAGAGAATCCATTGTGATACATGATGAGTCATACTTATCATAGTAGTCGCATGGTGAAATGGATCATGTTGTTGATAGAATTTGACCTGGAATTCATAGGACAAAATTCAATCAAAGGTTAGGTCATTGCTAATCAACTTGTAGAAGCTCCTCTCCAGGAGGATCAACCTCTTATCATGGAGCTTCTCGATGATGGAGTCTTCCAAATATCATAGTCGCCTGATTTTGATGAGCCTGAGTCACAGGCAGATATGACTCTTTTCTTTGATGGATTTAAATGCTAGAAATGGGGTGGCATGGGGATCATGTTTTTCACACCATGGGGCTCCCATATCCCTATAATTTAAACTCACCTTCCCCTACACCAAAAATAATTTTGAGTATTAAGCCTTGATCATAGGGCTTAGAATGGCTATCGTCATGAAAAAAACCAAGCTCAACATTTTTGGTGACTCGTTGCTCATTATCAACCAGGTCAAGGGAATATTCTAGTGTAAGTGCCTAGTTTGCAAGCCTACAAAGCTCTTGTGGAAAAATCCCTAGCAAAATTTTAATGGTATGACATCAAGGCACTCCCTCGATCGTCTAATTATTTTTTGAATACAAGACCCCATAGGGGAGATGACAACCATTCAAGTCAAAACGTTATTGTAATTAGTGATTGAGCATGAGAGCACTCAAGCAATGCCAGAAGTCCACTTGATTCAAATAGAACCTCATCAAGAGAGACTCTCACAAATTCACGAGCGCTTGAATCATGCCGCTTGGGGAAATCTGTTCCTCCAAACCCCTTTTGATAGCAGCACAATGCTATTCTTACAATTTCTATCCCAATCTACGTTTTCCTAGGATGAACTTCATGAGGGATAGGCAATTCATGCGATCAAATATTCCACACAGTAGGATTGGTCCACACCAATTAGAGAGTACCTAAATCTTGGCAACCTCCCTCTTGGATTATCATACATTGCCATAAGGACATTTAAACAGAAGGCAACAAAGTTTGTGTTGTTAGGATATATCCTATATTGTCGAAGCTACGAAGGAATCCTCCCTCGTTACTTAGAGCATCAAGAATCGACTTGGGCAATGGCCCAAGTGCATGATGGTACTTGTGGTGGCCATTTTAGTGGCATGGCCATTGCAAAGCACATTCTCTACATGGGATATTATTGGACAACTTTAGAGCGATATTATTACACATATGTGAGGAAGTGCATGAAATGTCAACACCATGCTAACTTGACACATGTACCTTCTCATGCCTTACAAACGATCCAATAAGCTTGGACATTTTTGTAATGGGCATTGGATTTAATTAGGAAAATCTCCCCTACATCCTCGGGCTATCACACATTTATCATTACGGCTATCGAGTATTTTACAAAGTGGATGGAAGCAATTCCCCTTACCACTATGATAGGACCCCGCATAGCAGAGTTCATATTGCATAACATTATTTGTCATTTTGGTATTCCATCCAAGATTATTTTAGATAATGGGACATAATTCAAGAATAAATATGTGCGTGCTTTGACAACAAAGTCTAATATCCAACACATATTCTTGACACCTTATTATCCACAAGAAAATGGGCAAGCAGAAGCATCAAACAAGACATTAATTGCCATATTGAAGAAAATAGTCAAAGAGAATCATATCGATTGGCACACACAAATGTCGCTTGCCCTTTGGGTTTATAGCACTAGCATTCATATGCCCACTAGGGCAACTCCATTTTCACTAGTGTATGGTGCTAAGGTAGTCATGCCCCTAGAGTTAGAAATCTCATCACTATGCATATCCATGCAGGAGTTTATTGATGATGATATTATGTGACAAGCTCACCTAGATCAACTTACGTTGTCGGATGAGCATCGCATTAATGTGCTTGAACATCTATGTGTGTATCAAGAGTGGATCAAAAGAGCCTATGATATGAAATTCCATCTCAGAGACTTTCAAGTTGGTGATCTTGTCTTGAATGAGAACCAACAAAATTTTAGCTTACCGCCCCACCTATAGGATAAATTTGCGGTAAATTGGTTAGGTCCCTTTGTCATCACTAGTCAAATAGGTCCTGGAACCTATCACCTAGCTTCACCTGGGGGTGTTGTGTATCCTAAACCCTTGAAAATCCTTCACTTGCGACCATTTCATGCTTAGAGAGGACATTTTTTTTTCTTTCTTTCTTTTTTAACTTAATGCTAAATCATCCATCATCCTTCTTGTCAAACAAAAACCCAGGTAGTTGTAGACACTTTTTAAATGTCATCACACATCTGGGCACCCAAAAGGCTCCTAGTGGGTTCTCACCGTCTAGGTTAAGTAAAAATACTCCTAGACTATCTATGATCATCTAGGTCAACCCTAAAATCCCCAAAGGTATCCATAAGCCCTTTGGCCATAGCCAAATTCCCCTAGGCAATTGTAGACAAATTTTAAGTGCCACCACACGTCTAGGTCACCCATAAGGTTCCTAGCGGGCTTTCACCATCTAGGTCAAGTAAAAATGCTCCTAGACTATCTACGATCATCTAGGTCAACACTAAAATACCCAAAGGTATCCATAATCCCTTTGGTCATAGCCAAATTCCCCTATGCAGTCGTAGACACTCTTTTAGTGCCACTACATATTTAGGTCACTTAAAAGGCTCCAAGCGGGTTCTCATCGTCTAGGTCAAGTAAAAAAACTCCTAGAATATCTATGATCATCTAGGTCAACCCTAAATTCTCCTAAGGCATCCATAAGCCCTTTGGTCATAGTAAAATGCCCCTGGGTAGTCGTAGACACTTTTTTAGTCCCACAACATGTCTAGGTCACCCAAAAAGGCTCCTAGTGGGTTCTCACCATCTAGGTCAAGTAAAAATGCTCCTAGACTATCTACGATCATCTAGGTCAACCCTAAAAGTCCCAAATGCATCCATAAGCCCTTTTGTCATAGCCAAATGCCCCTATGTAGTCGTAGACACTTTTTAAGTGTCACTGCATGTCTAGGTCACCCATAAGGCTCCTAGCAGACTTTCACTGTCTAGGTTAAGTAAAAATTCTCCTAGACTATATACATTTATTTAGGTAAACCCTAAAAGCCCCAAAGGCATCCATAAGACCTTTGGTCATAGCCAAATGGCCCTAGGTAGTCATAGACACTTTTTAAGTGTCGTCGCACGTCTACGTCACCCAAAAGGCTCCTAGCAGGTTCTCATCGTCTAGGTCAAGTAAAAATGCTCCAAGACTATATATGATCATCTAGGTCAAAACTAAAATCCTGAAAGACATCCTTAAGCCCTTTGGTCATAGCCAAATACCCCTAGGCAGTCATAGATTCTTTTTAAGTGTCATCGCATGTCTAGGTCACCCACAAGGCTCCTAGAGGTATTTCACCATCTAGGTCAAGTAAAAATTCTCCTAGACTACCTATGATCATATAGGTTAACCATAAAAGCCCCAAAGGTATCCATAAGTCCTTTGGTCATAGCCAAATACCCTAAGGAAATAATAGACACTTTTTAAGTGTCGTCGCACATCTAGGTCACAAGAAAGGCTCCTAGCAGGTTATCACTATCTAGGTCAAGTAAAAATGCCCCTAGACTATCTATGATCATCTAGGTCAACCCTAAAATCCTGAAAGGTATCCATAAGCCCTTTTGTCATAGCCAAATACCCCTAGGTAGTCGTAGACACTTTTTAAGTGTCGACGCATGTCTAAGTCACCCACAAGTTTCCTAGCAAGCTTTCATCATCTAGGTCAAGTAAAAATTCTTGTAGACTATCTAAGATCATCTAGGTAAATACTAAAAGCCCCAAAGGCATCCATAAGCTCTTTGGTCATATCCAAATGCCCCTAGGTAGTGTAGACACATTTTAAGTGCCACTGCTCATCTAGGTCACCCAAAAGGCTCCTAGCAGGTTCTCACTGTCTAGGTCAAGTAAAAATGCTCCTAGAATATCTACGATCATCTAGGTCAACCCTAAATGCCCCAAAGGCATCCATAAGCCCTTTGGTCAGATCCAAATGCCCCTAGGTAGTTGTAGAAACTTTTTAAGTGCCACCGCACGTCTAGGTCACCCAAAAGGCTCCTAGCAGGTTCTCACCATCTAGGTCAAGTAAAAATGCTCCTATAAAATTTGCGATCATCTAGGTCAACCCTAAATGCCCCAAAGGTATCCATAAGACCTTTGGTCATATCCAAATACCCCTAGGTAGTTTTAGACATTTTTTAAGTGTTATCGCACGTCTAGGTCACCCAAAAAGCTCCTTGTGTGTTTCCACCATCAAGGTAAAATAAAAATGCTCCTATACTATCTACGATCATCTAGCAAAAACCTAAAAGCACCAAATGCATCCATAAGCCCTTTTGTCCCCCCCAAATTTCCCAGTGGCCTCCAAATAGGCCTATTTGTCACATGTGTATACATATCAATCAAAAATTAAAAAAAAACATCTTTAAAATTTCAAAAATTCAAAAAAAATGCATGAGACCAAATAACATCCCATTGCATTTTATCGTCACTTGAATTTAGTCATATTCATCATTAGCACTTTATATTTTAAATTTACTCATAAATTTCTAGCACCATGATGGTACAATACTTATCGCTCAAAATTAATGTTGTGAAAGTAATCATAGTTCAATGTTCCACTTATCATTTTCACCCACATTTTTCATGTTTCCATAGTCATGTCTATTCCTTTCACTTAGCCATTTTTTTTATAATGTAAATAGGTTTTTTCAATCACTCAACCATATCCAGTCTCTACTCATATTTTGTAGAAATCTATCTTTATTTTTAGGAGCTAGAGTCTTGCATTGATTATGCCTTGCGTACATCATATCCCAAACATAATTAATCATTAACAATCCAAGTTTTGCACAAATACATATGAAATCCATGAAGTGGTTTAGGTTACCTTAAGCGAAAAGGTCATCCTACTCATCCCCTTGTGTGAATGGTCCCAAAATGACAAGTTCTACCCTATTCAATTTCCCCCACAATAATAAGTGGTTTTCCTCCATTTTTTGCCATCAAAATCCCACATTTTCACATGTTTGCAATAGTTTAAATTTGCAAACCCCCAAAAAGAAAAAAATTCCAAATGCAAAAATAAAAAAGTGCACACATAAAAAAGCACAAGAAACAGTGATCCCCATCACTCAAAATTCAAATCCCTTGCTCAAGAGAAAAATAAAAAACTCAAAATAAATAGTGATTATTATCACTAAAAAGAGAAAAATAAACAATGATTCTTATTTCTTCATATGAGAGCAAGTATCCCAATATAATTTGAAGAAATTAGGGAGTCAAAATTGAATCCCTGGAACTCTCAGCATTTGGAAAACCATCAGGTGATCCTCATTATGGGTTTTGTGGATAGCCTATCCATCAATGGCGGTATCCTCCCACATGATGATATGTCTGCCATATGATCTTTTGGGCATATGAGTAGACCAATGTTTGCATGTGGATGAGCTAGCTTTGGTAACCTAGATTGCCTAGTGGTATAGTCATACTTAGTACAAAACCTACAATGGTGGAATTCATTTGGTGATCCTCAGTACAAGTTTGGTTTACAGCTTGCTTGGCACTAGCGGTATCCTTATGCATCTCATAGGAATGAACTCACTTGCACACACAGGGATATGAAGTACCTTAGTCATCCTAGTAGATTCATACCTTGTCAAAAAGTCCTGCATGGTTAGTATACAACTTTTTATGAGTTGACTAGAGTGTTTGAGTCTCATGAAAACCTAATGGGCATTCCCTAAACAACATGTCATTCATATCACTCAACCATATTCATTTCAATTACATTAATTACAAATCTATTATATAAGTCTCATGACAACATTACATATGATTTGGTGCAAAATACATCATATATGGTGCTAGAATAATATTTCATATAGTCTACATATGTTTTCCTCTAAATCAATAAATCATCCATATCACTATACATCCATGCATGTGCAAAATAAAATTAAATCAAAATCATAAAATATGCATACATAGGCATCCATCATCATTGCATAAATCAAATTACATACATTTCATAAAACAATAAACACATGATGGTAAACCACATAAAAAGGTTCATATATATATATATGTGTGTGTGTGTGTGTGTGTGTGTGTGTGTGCGTGTGTGTGTGTGTGTGTGTGTGGGACAAAAATATACATCATGTTGCCCATCGGCTACAATAAAGTGAGTCCTAAAAATTCACATTGCTAAAATAAACAAAAATATAAAAAGAGTAATGCAAGCCACTACCATGGTCATGCAAGACCATTACTATGACTCACACTCCCACCTACAGTCGGAGTTCTTTGTAAACTCCCATACCTACTACCACCTACCTTGTCAGCTCTCTGCCTAGACCCTAGTGCCTCTAGCCTAGAGGAAGACTACCCTGTCCTACTGTGGTGACTCTTTTATGACCCACTGACACCTGCATTATATCAAAGATGCCCACCAATGTGCACTACCTCATTCTCCAGCTCATCTGCATAAGCTTACCCCCATTAGCACCATTCTTGGTAAGTCTCCAGCACAAAATGGAGTCGTGTCACCTCTTCTTGTAGCCTATTCATGTCCCCACTGCTAGAATCTTCTCATGTAGGGCTTCGAGATCACAAATATGCCTGAAGAGATGTTATCTCATACTAAGACACTTGTACCTTAGCTTACCATGCTACTATATCTGCCTGTACATCATGCACCTATGTTCGTAGGAGATCTCTCTCCTACCTCACCATGAGTAGTGCATATCGTAGCTCTAACTCTGTGTCCCTCAATGCCATCTATGCTTCCTGCACCTCCTCATCCCCAAAATCATCATCCCCCAAGTCACCTTGATATCCTAAGTCTAGGAGATCCGCATGCTCCCCTATCCTGTATCCCTGCCAATCATCTTCCTCACTCTAGTCCTCACTAGAAACATCATGAGGTGCCTCCCTAGATGCACCCCTCCCTAGTGGCCCCTCTCCATACCCCTTACCTATCATCCACTAAGCTTTATACTTTGTTGTAGTCATGGCATCATCCACATTTGGAATGTCTACTACAACATCTATATCCAGTGCCACTACCTCTTCCACTAGCCATGCCAATGTCCTCTCATCCCCATGACACCGATAAGGCATCAGCTCACTAGGCACCCCTAGCGTAGCCCAAACTATTGCATCACCCGAGCAAAAGGGAAGTACTCTTACTCCGTGCCATGTCGTACAACCAACCATC